>DWJZ01000002.1:0-85434 GCA_018249125.1 Asbolis capucinus
TCATTCTTACCTACTCATACAACCAATTAAACCTATTCTTAGTATACCTCTATTCTATATTAACAACAGAACCCCAGTACAAAGCTTTCGGGTCCAATGAATTAGACCGGAGTTCTATTGACTGACAGGACTAACTAGGAATAGTTACAAATTTTCATAGATTCCAGTCATAATGTTCGTAGATTTTAAAAGACTAACTAACTATGTATGTCTGCCTGTTAGCCATGCCTTAACTACAGAAACGCTGTGGCGCTGCTATAGGTACGTTACCAAACCACAATACTTTTGCCGGGTCGGCTGGTATTATCACACAATATGAAATATAAATATTGAGTTGGATTCTACGATGGTTTTGTCGTCGTCTATAATAATTAAAATGGTAGTTAAGGTTATTTTGGGGTCACGAAACGCATTAATCAATTTCATTTAAAAAAAAAACGTTTTTTTGGGAAATATTGAAAAGATATCTGTGTCATTTGCGCGTCCTGCTATCTGTACGTAAGTACTACTTACACAGGGTTTTATTTTATACAATACTCTTTTGATTTAGTTGTTACGTATTTTATCCAGTTTAATGTTTTGCATTACAAGTTTTATATTTTTTTAGGGGTTTTATTAAAACGTCTTTAAATAAAAAGAGGCGATATGGTTCCCGGTCTTTTGTACACGTTCATCAATAATAACAATATATACTTATAGAATTTAATTATGCAAGAATGCTACTTAATTTTAGTTAAGGTACTGGAGTTGAGTTGAGATTCAAATGCAATGCCACGAAGGAGTTAATATTTTCCGTTAAATTTGAGACAGTTAAATTGATCTAAGCGAACCGTCTTTCCACTTAACTGATTGTAAACTTAAGTTTATTTTAAGACTTCCGCTTATCTCCTAACTTAATAGTCATCTGTTATTTGTAAGATTGGAACAATGAGTCAAAGAGTCGTAGTTAATAATAGTTAAGGACTTCAACTCTTGATTTCAAGTATCATGAAGTAAGCATGAATTGCTTACTAAAGTAGGAAGATAAAATATCAAATTCGAATATTTATTCGCTCATGAAGTACGTGTTAGTGACGCTTCTTCACTTTATCAAGCAGCTTGAACGTGCTTTTTGGTCCTGTAACAATATGTTACAATACCTAATGTCATATATGATTTTAAATTCAACTCACCGTGGGCCGTGTACATTATGATTTGTTACGTTCACTTACATGTTTAGAAACTTTGACAGGATGACAGATGACAGTCCTATCAAACGTTTGTCAACGCTACAACATGGTTGATGCAACTTGTCAAAATATCGATCGTTGGAAAGTTACAAGCGTATTTCAAATAGTACGAAGAAATAGTAGATAGTAGTCAAATAGTAGATCGTAATAGACTGAGTAATATTTTTAGAGGTTCTAACCTATCGCATGTTTGTTGAAACACAAAATAATTATTGATCGAAAAGTCAATGTTAACATTAAAACGTCCTTCAAAGGCTAACCAGTCTTGAAAAAGACAAACTTTTATATAAATCTATTTATATGCGCATTATCTACTGATTATCTACTCAATGATAATTAACTATATTACTAAGTGCTTCTTATCACCCAAGTGGGTACAATTACACTTCTTCAATTACTTCACTAACTTCTTTTACAACAGCATTAGTGAATTTTGTATTATTATTATGAAAACCTAAGGAACAAACGGAAATTACTAAATGTTCATTAACTTTCATTATATTACATTGTCTTTAATTTTAAAAAAAACTAAGTAAGCATTATATAGTATGATAAATTTAATTTCGTTTACTTATTAAATCTGCGTCCTCAAAGAAGCTGTTGTCCATACTATTCTGACTGATATTAAATACTAGAGTTATAATAGATTTATGTGTCTTCTATCCCAATAGTCTTGTAAAATACGATTGCTATAGATTTACCACTGATAATGACCAATACTAGTGGGCCAGTAAAATAACATTAATCAAACAAATATGGCACGTTTTGTATAACATTCCAAATATTACGCTGGAAATTCATCAGCTCGTAAAGGTGATTCAAACCACAAATATTAATTATACAGTGTGTTTTTGAAGCTAAGGCTCAAAATAAGTATAATCTAAAAAAGGAAATTGAAAATTAATAATTAATTTGTAATGACAAGTTGTGACACGTTTACTATTTTAATACAAAAACATCATATATGTACGGCAACCAAAAATATATCTGTAATGTTTTTGTATTGATGCACTACATTTGCCGAATTTAGCCCGAATGTAATTAATGCGAATACTATTAGTTTTCAAACTAACTCAACGCTAATTTTAAGTAGACGTTAGTAGATTCTCTTGCAATTTAGTATTCCTTAATTATATTATTATTAATAAAAGAGAAAAACTTATTTCAAAAACCAATAAACAATAAATTGAAAATAGAAATATTAGTAACTGGTTGTTTTATTGAGACACATTTTATTAGTCATTTCTGGTGTAGTTTAAACCATTTTTATTTGGTTGTTGTTTTTGAAATTGCTAAGGGCTACTTAAGTTAGTTTCTAAGGAAAATTTTCAATCATTAGGCTCTACATTTACTTATGGCACGACATAGTACGGCGGCATTATATAGTACCTGTGTAATGCCGTAACGTTGGCAGACGGTTGACACCACTAAATGGATTGGACACAATTTTTGAGACTATTAACTAATGATCAAGGAGAAAAGCTGCCTCCATCGAACCAAGTCTCAATTAATTTTTGCGACGAATACCTGAATGAAAATTAAAGATGCCAATATAATAGACATAGTGACTGATTTTGAAAAAGTACTCCAAATTGTTCGAACACTTTTTATCTTTTATGCAAAAAAAATCTTGTATCTATGTATCTATAACTACAATAAAACTCAAAGTGCATTTTTCCTAAACATTGAATATTTTTTCAAAATTTTGATGAGGGCGGAGTCTAATATCGACATAGAGCACGAAAATATATTTTTTGAATTATTGTTCGTCTGAACGCGCATCCCGTGAAACCTGCAAACAGCTTACGATGAAAATTTGTTAAGTTATTACTTATATCCCCCATTAACATTTAGGATACTTTTTAGTCCGTATAATTCTCGGGTTAGCCTGGAATAGGAGAAGAATGTTTCTATGGGAATTTTCTTAAATGTCAACCGATTTGCTTAAAATTTGCAACAAATATGCCCTATTTAAATTAATGAAATGATGGTTTCTCAGTTTTTTGATATTTTGTTATGCAAAGAAAAAAGAGGAAAATAATATGAATATTTTGAAATTTTCAAGACAAGCTCCTGGCTGTTATATGTTTACCTTAAATTTGAATTTTACATATCCTTAATATAAAAGACACAATATAAACTCAGTGTTTCTTTAATTCCATCCAATAAAGAATAGAAAAGGGGTGTGATATGGAGTATTAATTTTTGGACTGACTTTAAATCTCCGGTAATACTTAGCATTTAGGATACTTTATCTCTAATTAGAGCAGGGTTCCCTTGGGATACGGGATGAAAGTTTGTATGGGATCTTTGGTACGCTGGTAATAAAAAAAAACTATGTATGTGTGTAAGAGAAGCTGCGGGTACAGCTAGTCTGCAAAAAATCGATTTTGAAGTATATATTTAACTTATTTAATTTTTTTCTAATTTCATTCTGAAACACCACAACATTAATCCTATGAATGCGAAAGTTTGTGAGGACGGATGGATGGATGATGTGCATTTGTTCCTCTGTTATGCAAAAACTACTGAACCGATCTGAAACATTATTTTTCTTATATTCATCGTATTAGTGTTAAAACTATCAACTATAAATATGTTTTAATTTACAAGGCGAAAAAAAGAAAATCGTTATTTATAAATTTCATTAAATAATATTAAATATACAATTTCATTTAGTTATTCAAAATCAAAACGTTGTTTGGGCTTGTTTGGGTACCGAAGAACTCCACGTGAGCCCCGGTGTGATTTGAACCCACGATCTCCGACCATTGAAATCAGCCTTCTCCGTCTAGGACACGAGGATATATGATAAAGCTTTCGAATTTTTTCTACGCTTGTAAGTGTATTAATAGTATTATTACTATGAATATTATAGTAAAATTGGTCAAGTGGGAGTAGTATCCGTTTTATTTGAAACGTGTAACGTATATAGGGTACATATAATTTTTTAGCGCATTTTATTTCTATTATTTGTTAATGTTAATGAAAGAGTTATTTAAAAAACTATCCGAATACTATTGTAGTGGAAAATTAAAATAAAAGTCCACAGAGACACACAGTAGCGTTCCAAGCCAAGATCGAGTAGCCGGCCACGCAGTGAATGTGTTTAATGAATTTGCGAAATGATGTGAAACTACTTTTGAGGTCATAATAACTTAAAATTGCAATTAAACTTGACTTTTGTACATACTACGCAGCTACGTTTTTTCGCCGTTTTTTCTTCTCATTATTATAGCATCTGAAATGGTGAGAGATTTAAAAAAAATACGTTCCTAAATGTATTGATATACCTACACGAAATAAATTCATTTTGACTTTGTTTTTATGGTATGAATCCTGCACGTCATTACACTTACACCTATGATATAATTTTGGTATATTTATAAATAAGATTGACTACAGACCCAAAATCCTATAAGCGTATAGAACATTACCGCTGTTTCAAGAAGATGCATGGAAAAGAGTTCCTTTAATCAGTTAGATGTAGATAAATGAGTTTGGTTTCGATTCAATCATGGCGACAGGATGGTAGTATAAATAGTACTGATGATAATTAATTAGACATTATAAATTATTATTTAGATGCTTCTAGTAGCATGTATGTTAACAGTTGATTTGTACCCACTACTATTGGCCGCGACTGAGAATTGATTTCTGCTCATAACTTCTCTGTCGTCTGGGTCTTCCAGAGCATAATCTATCACGCTGTATTGATGCGGATATTGAAGTGTTAGTAACTCACACAAGTTATTTGCATACTAGCAATCGAAAGTTATAAAAAGAGTCATTTATAATTTTTATTAAATTTATTTTTAATATTAATAGGGATAATTTTATGCAAGGTTATTCATTATCTATAAACGCCTGATGCAGGATATTATTATGGCTACATTTCCGTTTTCCAGAAATAAAGGTTTCGATCGAGACCTGTTTACCTATTGGAATCAGCTTATTTGTTAAGCTTTACTTACCCACATATTCGTCTAAGACAGATATCTTATTCTAAAAATTTTATAGAGTTATCCAAAGATTTTCTGACAGTAAAAAATCCTCCAGATATGTCTAAAGAACGACTTCACAAATTAAACCCATGACTGAGGTGACCACCCGTCTTGCTTTGGTTTTGTACCGCTTTCTTCGTTACCACTGTCCCCATTGCGAGCAAAAATGTCTCACAAACGTTTTTGCAAGCAAATCTAATTTAAGAGGAAAAATATGAAGACCTAGGTAGTTTTGAAGCAAGGTAACAAGTTCTCGAGATAAGAAAATTTATTACTTCATTAACAACGAATGAGGAGATTTTTTCAGACAAAACATAAGACATATCGGTTTTTTAATTAACTCATATTTAATTAGCTCATAGTAAGAATAATGAGACCATTTAATTGCGTACGAATAAACCGAAGTTTTTATTATTAACATCAAAAGTTTTAAAAGCGCTTTGAGTCAAACAAAACTCAAAATCTAATTCTCAGACCGACTCCTGAACCGAGAATCGAAAACGAGACCCATCGCTCCACAGTCAGTTTTTCAACTATTTCAGTTACAGGGCCGTTAAAAGAAGAATCTAGACATATTCAAAGCGTTGATCTTTATAGTATGTATCGTCGGCTTTAACCTTACATTCATCAAAGCCTACGGCAGTGGCGGTAATCGAAATCGTACTGTGTACCTACTCCGTTCAAACGATGCAATCTAGAAACAGCTTTTAACAAACCCTACATGCGCAGAACGCGCAGGAATGATAAAATAGTACCTTTAGATAATATACTATGATCGAATCGATCGAATCGAATCTCTGCAACCCACGACTGTCCCACTATTGGGCTCGGGTCTCCAACTCACAATGCGAGGAGTACTGGTTATAAGCAGACTTCAGACATCTTTGACACCTTTCTGGAGAACTCTCGCGATTGCAGGTTACTGACGATGTTTTTTGTTTTAGCAAGTGGTAATCATCTTCTGATACGCACATGACTATGAAAATTAGAGGTACGCACAGTGAGATTTGAATCCAGGACCCTCCATTCAAGAGTCTACCGATCAGACTATTACTATTTCATTAAAGTACTCGCCGTTCTATTACTTACGCCATAAGATAAAGATAAAACAGTAACAGAGTCAATTCTGTACATTCAGATTTTTTGCAAATTTTAATGCAGGGAGGCTTTGTTATCGATATAAAGACCACAACATTTTTTTTTATATTTATTGTTTGTCTTTCTGTCTGTTCGAGCCACTTGACAGGTTTAATTAAAACTTGGCATAATCAAAGTTTAAAACCCATGAATGGCTATAGGATATTTTTTAATGGGAATAGCTTTGTTCCCGCAGGATAACAGGTTCAAATTAGTATGGCAACTCCGAAACCAATTGACCAATTTAGATTAAATTTAGCACGTTTGTAGCTTATGTAAGGACAATGGTTACAGGATACTTCTTATTCCAGAAAATTTTGTATCCGTAGGATGGTTATAATTAGTATGGCAGCTCTGAAAATGCTGGATAACTTTGGTTCCGAAGCAAAACGAGAGCAATTTTTGATGGTTTATAACATCATGAAATGCCCTAATTGCATAGGTAAAGCAGTAACGCGAAAATGGAAAACTTGAATTTGTAAGTTTATAATATGGCTTGTCGCTATACTCTACTGCATGTTTGTATTAGAAGACTATGGAGCGCTCATGGCACGGCGGCTTATGTTGCCTGTGGGCGATTGGGAAGAGAATGTAAGGACTCTTGTAACAAAAATATCTTTACCATTCCATACTTTGCAGGGCTTTAAGGCCAGGCATAAAATTTGAACATTACACCTGGACCGATGCAACCGTTTCAGTAGATATCTAACAATATGCATGATTCATTTGCGATTCAGTGTATGTGGAGTATGTTGTAGTTCTCAACTATGAGGAGACACTCGTAGTTACTCGTAGTAGGCATAGAACAGAGTACTTTACCTATCTTGAACTGAGTACGTAATTACGAGTATATATACTAAGCCTTCCAGATTGTATAATATTTTTGGTTTTGTTACGAGAGCAAATAAAAAAATTATTATTATATTTATTATCTGAGCAGGTTCTGTTTCGAGAACTCTCTTTCTCGAAAGAGTCTAAATACATCATACATTTAGGTACTGTTCCTTGACATTTGAAAAAGACATAATATGTGTCATTAACATATTGCACAGCAAAGGCTATTAAGCTATTAAGAAATCATACTTATTGGTTCTACACTAACTAAATACAAAGATAGTTGTATAATTTAATTCGCGTCTGTCCGACCATAAAACGAATGGTCGCCGCTGGGTTTCTGGATGGATTTTTATATTACCACGGATGCGGTTTGTCGTTAGTACATTATTTTTTCTTAATGATAAGAATCCAATAACATTGCAATTAAGAATAATTGTTTTTGTATTGTATTGTAATTTAACGACCTTAGCCCAGTTGGTCTCAGTGACCTTGCATGCGATACTAGGTGTTTCCGGTTCCATTCTGTGCGTGGACATTAAAAAATTATTCAAGGGTTACGCGTGTCATTTTTGTTGTCCTGACACTAATAATCCTACTGCGCAATTACGTAGGTATGAGTGTTAAAAAGAGCGTTTAAATATATTTTTTTAGTTTTCTGTTAGTAGTAGGTGGTATTATAAAAAATGGTTATTAAAATATGTATTAATAATTAAATATCTATGCACAACTCTCACACGGCCGTCTGACCTCAAGTGTTTGCTTGTACTATGGTGATCAGATAACTGATACACATACATATATACTTTTAAATACATACTTAAATAGATATTTCTATTACATACCCAGACACACACAACAATCATTCCTGCTCATAATAGATAAGTTTGACCTGGGTGGGAATCGAACGACATCTGGTGTAGGTAGTAGTCTGGTTCACTAACTAACCAACCGGCCTGTCAAGCTAAGTATATGATTGTATTGCTAAGTTATATGAAAAAATATCTATATAATCACCAGATTCATCAAAAGATGAAACATTTTCTACGAAATTTATCATTTGACTTCACTTGAGTCTCTCCAACATCGCACGAAAATGTTTGGCGACGGTCAATTCAATATTACTCCATCTTTCAGCCCTAGTTTCCTTAATTTCAACTAATCCAATGTACAATTCCCCACTATGTGTTCAGTCACTATTTTCTTTAAAATGGTATTAACACAAATTTCGTAGACGTTGTATGTTATGTTAAATAGTTGAGTTGACGGAAGCACGTAGTAGGGCCCCACGCCGGGTCAGCCTTCCCCAGAGGCGAGTGACGTATGGTTGTGCGAGATCCTAACTCACTCGCTGTGCACCCGCCTTTATATGTCTCACTCGCAACGAATACACACCTTTACTACACGAAAATAGTGCTGCAACAAATTTGCAATGGGAATTTCTAGCTCAGCCCTCAGGAACGTGTCTAAATATTTTAAAGTCATTTTATGATTTACAAACTTCTAGCAAGAGAGAGAATAGCTCCAGTAGGTTATCATCTTATTGTTGTCAAAGTTCATTGAACATCTGGGAGAAAACCGTTTTCTAAAAGTTAAATGTTGGAATCGAAGTTGTATCACGCGAGCAATTTCGGTAAACTACTTATATTCATTAATACTTGTAAAACTAAGTCACATGCAGCAAATTCAAATATTGCATATCGCAAGTTGCAACTTCGTTTTGATGTACTGACTTGTGAATAATAGAATTTCATCATTGTAAGTAGAACATTTTTCTATAAGATTATGAGAAAACCTGAGAAAACAGCACGCACACACAGCCAGAACACACGTCAATTTCCTTTCCAACTTTGGAAACACGATTCGTACAAGCTTGCTTGTTGTCTTCTCTTCTTTATGAGTTTGTTTAATTACCATACATAAACTGATCGGTATGTCGTAAGCTTTTATTGTCCAAGACCCTAAAAATATTACTATAGCATGTGTGTTATTTCGCTTAATGTTTAAATAGTACCGTTTGCATGCCAGATTGATTTATCAAATTAACTGGCCGCAGGCAATCAGGGGGATCATAACGTTTTATTTTTTCATCTGATCGTATTTTTAATTTAACGAATCATACGCCTTTTGCATTAGGGTTAATTAATACTGTGGATTCTATATAACAATTAAAACCCACTATTTATGAGTTTTACTTCCTCTCAAGAACACTTCTTTTCTATAGAGCTGAATTTTTTTATAAACCTTCCATCCTGATGACTTTTTTATGATAAGCATAACCTGATACTACGTTCAAGAATGGCTCCAGACAAGGAAACTCTTCAAAGTTTAACAATACTGCTTTGAAAAGCTGTGTTTTGTCTAGGACCCTATGTATAAGGAAAGATTTTGTTTTTAAATATTTGAATACTATCTGTAGCCACAGTTTCACTTTCCCACATGAATTGTTTTTTTATTAAACTAAAAAATCCCATACAAACTTTTATCCCGTATCTCAAGGGAACCCCAATATAATAAAAATGTAACCTAAATATTCAGTATTTTCGAGATTTAAAGTCATTACAAAAATAATCATTATATTAAGGTATTTTTGTACAAACATTCATACTCCTGTTTTATCCTTTATAGGATAAAATTAAAGAAACGCGGAATTTATATTGGAGGTATTATATTCAAGTTCAAGGTAAACACATATACGGATCGCCCAGGAGCTTGTTTCGAAAATTTAATTATTTTTTTTAATATTAAATAAGTTAGCCATGGACTACGAAACCATCTGATGGTCTTAGTCTTCGATAATAAAGCGCACTAACATAATAAAAACCAGTTCACTCTTGACATGAAGACATTTACGTTATAATCAAACGGGAATATCGATGAGCGCAACTAATTACATTCCTTATTATTTTGCTTTTGTTTTTTTTCATTACATATCAAAAAACTGTGAAACATGTACTTCATAAATATCAATAAGGAAGGTTTTTTGCAAATTTCAAGCAAATCGGTTGATATTTAAGAAAAATCTCACACAAACGTTTTTCCCTTATCCCAAGAAAAGTATTATTCGGGATAAAAAGTACCTTAAATGTTAATCCGGGATATAAGTAATAACTCTGCAAAGTTTTATTGAAATCTGTTCACGGGATTTTACATCATGGGCGTTCAGACCGATAGACAGACACAGTCAAACAATAATTTAAAAAAGATAGTTTTTCGTTTTCTATCTCGATATTAGAGTGCCCCGTATTATGATAGAATATTATTATAGAATAGATACTTATTTTTACGTACCTATAACGTTCCATCTTATAATACTTACATACATAGCTACTGGTAGGTTTAGCGAATACTGAGAAGAGGAATTGTGGAGCCATGTTTGATCAAACAGTCGCCCGAGGCCTTCTATCCCCTCAGTTCGATGATTGTTACTCCCTAATATTGGATGTATGGAGATTGGTCTTGTATTGTGTAACACAAACAATATTTGACTAATCTAGCTGTTTGGTTTAACGTTCTAATTGGATGAATGTTTGTCGATGTTTAGACTCAGTCAGTACAGAGATGTAGGTAGATAATGTCCGGCTATTCTGATGCCGGTGTCTCACTAGGGACCTGAGAGAACACAGCCAATTCCAATAACTGATTAGTCGATACTTGCTATGTAAGACCGAGTAAATGTTTACCACTATGCCTTAATCTAAATTGCTGCTCATGACAGCTAATCCAGACATCGGTAGAAGTTAATTGATATTTACTTTACGGGTGGATATTATATAACACTAGTTGACCTAACGATGTTCAGCTAAGTGTTTTCTAACGAAACCGTATAACTGCAAGAACATCAATCAATTTTACTTACCTTTCATAAATAGTCATCACAGTGAAGAACTTCTGTATGGCAGCACTTTAATTCCCAATGCTTCACTGATCCCCGGAAGAAGAAACAAAATCATATACATTTTTAGACTGTATCTACATGATTCCTAATTACTAATCGACAATGTGTGCGCAGTAATTACACGACTTAATTCCCCCCGCCCCTTTTGACCATCCTATGACACGACGCACCCCGGGTATCCATCCTTACCCGTGGATATCCTTCCGGTACGGACGACACGCTTCGCCTCGTCCTTTGTATGGCGTACCACGAAGGATTGGAAATAATCACTGCTCGGATGGCCGCTTTGTTTGGGGTCAGATTGTCGATCCGACCATTACCGACTAAGCGTTAGCTTATACTATGGTGATCAGACTACTGATGAACGTACATATATATTAATAAATACATACTTATATAGAAATTAACACCCAGACACACAGAACAAACATTCCTGCGCATCACAGAAAAGTTTGAACTGGATGGGAATCGAACCCATGTCCTTCGGTATAGCAGTCATGTTCACTAACCACTAGACCAACCGACCTGTTGGAAAGTTGACAACGTCTGTGTTTCCGCTCAATTATAATTTAGGTGTCTTCAAGACAAGAGTAATATGGCTTCTTCTATGTTAATGCGCTTAACATCTAAGACTACATTGCTCCTTACTATCAGGTAGGATTGTAGTCAAGCATTAACTTATAATATGTAAAAAAGATCAGTTTTTTATTTAAAATAGGTTCAGGCTATATCGGGGCATGCAGCTATCACTTCGGAATTGCTATATTAGCATGTCCATGACCGGATACATGGTTGGTAAATGTATCGAGCTTTAAATAGTCATATTTTTTTATAGCGACCCATAACTGTCTCACTCCTGGGCTCGGGTCTCATCTCACAATGTGAGAGTATATACCATAGTCTACCACGCTGGCCAAGTGCGGATTGGTAAACTTCACACACCTTCGGGAACTTTATGGGAACCTCTCAGGAGTGCAGATTTCCTAACGACGTTTTTCTTCAAGTATCAGTTATATCAACTTTTGATACATACTCTTTGAAAGTTAGAGGTGCAACTCGTTTGCATGAAATACGGGTATATTGTATTTTTTTAGAACCATGACTCCATCTGTTGCGTACGAGTACCAAATATAGTAAAATTCGTACAACATCCAACAACAGTCCAAAAAGCATTCTTATTAATATATCGGTTTGGTAGCTATAGTTATCTGATACTATTTTTATAGGGAAGTTGTATTTGAAGTTATTGTACAATATTTGGATTTTAATACGTAGTATGTTGGATTCAAAATTAAATATTTTAATTAAGCGTATATGCCTAAATTTATGGACCTTTTCTGCAGGAATATTTTTTGTAATGATAAACAAACTACATACGCCTCAGGAACAGGTACAAAAGAATGGGCAGAGAATTACTAAAATATGGGAAAAAGAAGGGGGGTCAAATTAACACTGTGACTGTGCCTACCCAGGACCTACGCCTCCACTTACCACCATGCTAAAATATAGAGCCTAACGAAAGGTGGCAAAAAATCCTACTAATATTATAAATATAAAAGTTTGTGAGGATGGATGGATGTTTATTACTCCGTCACACAAACACGGATCGGTATAAAATTTGGTACATGGATAGATTATAGCCTTGAATAACACATTGGCTACTTTATACCAACATACCAAGCTGTAGCCGAAGGCGGGTCCGGGTGTAGAATCTGTATTAATCAAAAATTACCGCCTCATTAACGATCAGTTCTTTGTTCCAGATCAGTTCGATTGTCAGTAAGCCCAATATGGTTTACTGTACCAAACTAATCCGTACTATCATTAGTATTGTAGATCACATAAATAATAGTTACTCCGTTTCTATTGTGCCTGTAACAACCACGTTATTGCTTGATGAATATTTAAGGGGTGGCCGAGGTTAGGAAAATTTGAATTATAACTATATTATTTCTGTATTTGCACCTAAAGGGATAAGGAGATTAAGTAATGAAATATTGTACGACCTTTACAGCGTAATCAATGTGTACGTGCAAGTTTCTAATAGAAGTTAATTCGAGTTTTTAAAATTTTCTTAAATTTTCCATTTTGTAATGTGATATGAAACGCAGTTTCCTCTATGGGTAATTCTATTTCCGAACGCATCATTTTTTTATATCGCAAATGTATAGGTACGTTATGTTGCCAGTGAAGAAACATAAGGACGTAAAGAAAAAATTAAAGTTGTCTATAAGTTTTTAGGGCTGGTAAACTGTATGAATTTTAAGTATCCAGCCAACGTCTATGCTTGTTGACAGACATGCAAGGAAACGTGGTAGGTGTACATGTCAAAACCTCATGGCCTCACGTTGTGTTAATGCTAAACACTAGCATAATACATATGGCTTCAACTTATGGATGGCCTACAACTGAGCACGCGTCTCTGCTTATACTGATGAGGTCTAGAGTATTATCCATCACGACGTTCTAATGTGTATTGGTGGAGGGGTAAGTATTCAAATCAAGTTGTCGGAAGTTTTTGTGCCATTCGAAGGTTGACCTGGCTTAACAATTGCTATCTTTTGAACTACTGGGACCCATAGCGAATGGGACTCTTTACGTGCCCTGCGAAGCACGGCAGCACTCATTATATTATTACCACGAGCTAACACCGATCTTCATACCGACCGCGCCTGCAGTTGCTTATATTTTCGATCGTCTTCAATCGAACGCTACAAACTATTACCATAAATGATCTGTTAAACATGGCAAACACGATTTTATATGTATATGTAAACCACAGTAAAGTGGTTATTATTATATGTAAATATAACGTTCAAATTAAAGTAATTCAAATAATTTGTGAACACGTGCAATAGTAATACTTATGTAACATAAAGTTACAGAGAAGAAAAAAATAATTCAATATTCGATATTTTATAACACGTATTTTTTCGATACTTTAAATCATATTTCAGTATCCGATAGTCGCAAAAAAGATAGCACTGCTAAAATCCTACAATAGTAAAAAGACAGAATGAAATCACTTTAAGCGACTAAGTGGCATACCTGGTAAGGAAACCCAAACACTTACACTGAGCTATAAATAAATCAATTCTACCGCGTGGGGTGTCCACGGAGTCTGGGGAACCCTAAATTTAGTTAGGGTGTCACTAAATCACAGTTATTGTTAAGTGTAATGTTCGAAGAGTTTGTTTCCTTGTTCTATCTTAATATGTTGAAAATACGTATTGGACATTGCGTTAGTCTTATTGATCGGAGTAATTAATATCCGCCCGCAGTGACCCGCTCATACACGTGTATTACGTTAATCAATAGTAGCCTATTTACCAGACTGTAAACTAACCTAACCAAATCATTCGGATCCGTTCAGTTATGTTTGCGTGAAGGAGTAACAAATATACATTCATTTATTAAACCTCACAAACTTTCGCATTTACATTTTATTAGGATAGTTTAATATGTAACCGGCAATCATGGACGATCGTTGTGAGATATTCTCTAAGTCTCCCAAGTTATGAAAGGGTATTTATGGTTGAAGTTTAGATATATTGGAACCAAAACCATGTGAATATTATGCAGTATCGACTACATTACAGACATTCGACTAGATACATGTGTGTTCATAACAATTTTTGAAATCGGTCAATAAAATTTTAACAAAATCAAATAGTGAGGTAATGCCTGGAGAATAAAATATATGAATATTAATTATATCATTAATAGAGGAGCTGATACAATAGGTGCTTGGAAGAGGAACAATTTTTCAAAACTTAGAAGACATCGTCGGACGAGTCCAGAGGCAGTTGGTCGACTTAAGGCGAATAATTAAAGAGCCTTAGCATTAAAAGTACATTGGTGATAGTTATGTTATTATTGACAACTATAACCTATATCCAGAAGGGTACAGATAGGTACAGATAGATAGGTACAGTCACAGAAAAATAAGGGTTCTTTGCTTTGTGGGTATAGTTACAGATTATAGTGGGAATAACATATCAAAGTATCAGGCGGGCTGAGCCGCGGACGATTACAGATACATGAAGATATGTACGACAATGTTACGTACGTTGTCGTGTATTTTTAAAAAAGACGCGTCGTTTCAGTTTAGTCAGTTTAAACTATATTTAAAATTTGCCTGCCGTAGACCGCGGAAACGGTTATATAGCAGGTATTTATAAACAATCCAGATTTATTTATAGATATGTAGGTCATTAACTGAGCTGAACTTTAAGAATACATAAGCTATCTTTGCATTCCAAAAATTGGTATGCTATCAACAAACGGCTATCTGTTAATATATGTAGTTAAAGTATTGCGAATATACCAAACTCCATCATGATAGTCCAAGGAAAATATTTTTTGTTTTCTTTCTACCGACCGTAAGAACTTTGATCTCGTCTTTAGTGAAGTACTGTTTTAAACTTAATAGATTTAAGTTACGTAGGAGCCATCGATATATTAAGATAATAAGGTATGCGCTCTCTTAGTGTAGTATTAGTCCTTAAGAATAACGCAATAAGGCTCAGTGTCATTTTTCACCGCCCTAAGAACTGGCCTTCAGTCATAAAACTTTAACTACTCTCTACTTTAATAAATAAATCTACACACTCGTACATAAAATTAAAAAAATATATGTCCGCACTTAATAGTTTTATTAGTAGGAACCTACATAGATAAGTAATCAGTTTTAATTATTATATGTACATATATACTCGTAGTATCTATATATATAAAATGCTTTGTTCTGAATAACTGACTGGGAGTTCAACGCACAGCCTAAACCGTTGGTCGTAGAGACATGAAATTTGGAGGGTGCGTTGTTTGTATGGCGTAGGCATCCGATAAGAAAGGATTTTCTGAAATTCTTCTCTTAAAGGGGTGAAAAACGGAGGCAAAGTTTGTTTGTTTGGGATAACGTGATTCCATGGTCCAATGTACATACTTAAAAATTTTCATAAATATTCTTTAATAGAATTGATGCCAGAAGTCTTTTACATCTTATCAAAACTGACGGCCTAAAGGGGCTAAAATGACGTAGAAAGTAACATTAACTATAATAAAAAGTTAAAGAAGAAAAGTTGAACTTATCGTATGGTAGCGACATCTTTGAGTAAACGGTGAAATTAAGGCTTACCATTTTATTTCACGAAAATAACCCTAATATGTGTGGGTAAATAATTATAAGTTATAAAATAACACTCACGAATACAGTTTGTATTAGCTAATTTTAAAAATAACCTTTTTTTACCAAAATTATCTTACAAAGTACAAAATGTTTCCGTGTCTGTTTACGTGATGAGTTAACGGATATGTAATTTACAAATTCTAGGATGTTATCTTATTAAAAAGTCATATAAAACCACATCTATAATGTCCAATGTCCGCATAAATCATACCAGTAACTTTGACAAATTACAGGTGTGTGCAACAATGACACAGATCTAAGGTTCTATTGAAATCCCCGACAATATTTTGTCGCTATTGTTACTTATGTACTACATATGTAATTTAACTGTTTTAAACAATTTATCAGATTTAAGTACATAAAAAGAACAATTAAAAAATAATCATTAATATTAGGTCCTCATATCTTAAATTAAAATTAGAAAATTATAATTAGAAAATAGTAAAACAAATAAATATTGCAATAACGTCTTTAATCAATCTAAAAATATATTGTCATAACTATATATGTACTCCCGCCATGTTATAAGCAGTAGTATTTTAATAATTTAGAAAAAAATTGTGTCACAATCTGAGGCAGCCTCATCGGAATTTCTTTTTTTCCCGTGGATGAAGTTGTCAAAATTACGAAAACATAGGGATCTTTTGCAGCAAGTTTCGAGGAGAGTGGAGGATGTCAAAGACATTCCAGTTGCTACTCCTCATATTTAGTGCCTTTCTGTTATGAAGAATGGGGTTTGAAGTTGTTCTGAAGTAGCAGTGGGCCTAGATTGACCAGTCTTGATTGCTTAACACCAATTTATTGCAATTACTGGCAATACAGTCTGTCCTAAACGTCTAGCCTGCTTTTAGGAAGCTGGAGTATATGATACCAACCATCAAACCCAACCATATTTTTCGGGGTTCTATTTTCGCTTGGGACATGATTTGGTCGATTCAAGACTACGATTCGAAATTCCCTATTTATTGTGAAGTTTGAGTAATATAACGTAGTCTCTATGCTATTGGTATGCTTCACTCAATTAGTTCCGTACCCATTTCATTTGTTTTATCCTTCAATTTGTTTCAAGTGAATTATTTTTTTATCCGTGTAGTTTGTGATGAATCCGCTTCTACAATCTTTAATTATTCGTTATCAACTAAAGTCATATCTACGAGGTTTGTTTTGTCAAGATGTACAGAATGAAAATATTGGAATCAAAGACGTATTTTAAAGTAAACGGACCACGTTAATACATCAGGCTAAATAAGTACATTCAAATTTGGAATTCCATACTAAGCGCTACATATTTGAGATAGAAATGGCCAGTTTTTCAAAACAGTAAATTCATATATAGGACCTAATATTCCCATTGATATTACCCACCATTTCACGTATCTACTGTACACCTTTATGTTTAAATTAAATTCTGTGAATATAGAATTAAATGCGATGTTTATTCTATAAAGGCCCATCCCCAATCGTATTATAAAAGTTTGATAGCGCCCCTCATTACGCGTTTTTTCATATGAATTCTTCATTAGCTTGCCGGTGATTTTCCGCGCATTTCCCTCTTCGCTCTCGATTGTCTGTGTGATTATTTCGCGTAAAAGGAATTTTAAAAATCATTAAATTTTCATCTGATACAGTTACGTAAACACGTGAGTAATAACATGACAAATAAAAATATTCTAAAGCTACTTTGTTTCTTCTAATCCCGATCTTAGTTCGATGTATCTGTCACTGTAATTTTGTTTTAATTCTTTGCCATATCACCCTTATATTTGGCTTTCTGAATCAAGTACAAATTTAGGAATCCACGGTGCCCGAGTGCGCAAATGAAACCTTACTAAAGGTAAATGGAATAGGCAGTAGGTACCTAATTTAAGTCTGTCTGCTATGTTAATTGGTCACAAAGAGCTCACAACTCTTGGATTGTAAAAAAAGAGAGAACATGGCAAATAATTAAATATTCCCCTTCGGCTATGTGACTCTAAAAACTTCAATTAAGCAGCAAAGAAACTCCCACGCGGGAATGGATTTTATTACGTGAGAAGTAAAAAAATTAAATTTTTCTTTTTTTTACGGCACTTAAAAGTAAGTTAGTTGTGAATTTCCCCCTCTCAAAGGTTCATTGGGGCGTGACGGACTAATTAATTTTTTTAAGTTCAAATTAAACCAACGCCGAACGATGCCCATTCGTGCGAAAATTGAGAAATTTATGCGCCATTTTATTAACAACTGTATTTTAAATAACTTTTTTAAGACATTAAGCTATGAATTTTTTACAAATTTAACTACGGTTGACTTTCCCGGTCCTGATGTTCTTCGTTGACAGTTATTTAGATGAGCAATGGCTCTTGTCCGCGTTTGTTAGCTAAAGATAACAACAGTTATATTATTTTTGCTTATTTATTATTAAAGTTTTAAAAATAACGGTGATAGCCTAGTGGTTAAAAATTTGGCTTCCTACTCGGGGGGTCCGGGTTCGAATCCCAGGGTGCGATCTTCTGATTTTGCGTAGTTAAGTGCGTTTTAAGCATTTAAATTTCACTCGCTATAACGGTGAAGGAAAACATCGTGAGGAAACCCGCATGCCGGAGAGTTTGCAAAAAACTCAAAGGTGTGTGAAGTCTGGCCAGCGTGGTGGACTAAATCCTTAACCTTCTCATTCAAAGAAGAGACCCGTGCTCAATAGTGGGCCGTGATGGGTTGAGATGATGATGATGATGATCAAAGGACTCGGCGGCAACAAAAACGTTATCTCGTATTGCTGGGATCTGATTTGAATTGTTAAGATCTATCACTTTTTTTAACTGAAATCATTCTTCATGCCGAGTTTATACATAGGGGAAGTGTTCCACGCAAAAACATCCCAACATATCCGTGAATCATTAGTCAGTATGAAAAATTAAACAAACGAAAAGCATTCACTTAAAACTGAACATAACTCAAAGATGAAATACCCACTTATAATCGTTTCTGTTTCAAACAGAACCATTCGCATCTAGACTGAATGTTAAACCCAAATTTTACAACCGGTTTCACTGTAGGTATTACTTCCAGCTTAATTTAGAGTGATTAACATTCAATATGGACGGTGAATACTAACAAGATAGAAAAGTGAATAAGTACTGCTTGCTAGAGGACAACACTGAGCCGGTTCATTTCACCTGGCGCTTAATACGTTTAGGGAGTTAGTTTCGTACGAACGTAATTAAGGAAACTTTTCGGATTATCCTGGTTTTTCCACCACCGCGAGCCAGAGTAACATGATCTCGTTTTCCCCTTTCCGTATTCATATTTTAGATGCTGGAGCGGGAATCTGAGGGTAATGTGTAGGTCTTTATATAATGGTCGCGTTAAAC
The DNA here is from genome assembly GCA_018249125.1 of Asbolis capucinus. Classification (NCBI taxonomy): domain Eukaryota; kingdom Metazoa; phylum Arthropoda; class Insecta; order Lepidoptera; family Hesperiidae; genus Asbolis; species Asbolis capucinus. The sequence continues at coordinate 19,638 of DWJZ01000002.1, forward strand.
CAATTTTCGGCCACTTATTTAGTTTTAGTCTATCGTCGTATTTCGGAAACTCTGCGCCCCTAGACAGTGAGATATTCGCCAATTTCGTTGCTGTAAATTTGTTTTGCAACTAACTAGTTTTTGCTAACAGTGTAACATGTTAGTCGATCGCTTTACGTGTACGTGTCTATTCATGAATTAAATGTAGGTAGGTAGGGATGGGTAGCATTGATCATCTATTCTTAGCTCTTTATTGTATGTATTTGTTGTTAACAACAATAGTATAACACTTTGCAAAATTATTTAGTGTCTACTAATTTGATTTAGGAGACCTAATATGTAACAGACCGACGTCGATTCGAATAAAATTAAACAAAAGTATAAAATTATTGGCGGTAAGTAGATAATTACATATAATTAAGCTTCAAATATAATATAGTTTTTTAATTTCGAATGAGCAGCAGATCTGCATACTTTATAGGTATATTTTTTTGTAAATAAAAAATACTCTTACACTTTTTTTATTTTATTCTTACTGAAAAAATAACACAAAGGGCTTTATGCATCCTCGAGACGTACTCGAACTACATAAATATGTAAATACCTATAATATGGCACAAGGAGAGCAGATATGTAAAGAGAGCGCGTTACTTTTGAAAAAACAAAAGAAAATTCAGTGGAATGCTCGCCATAAATTGTACGACTCACGGGAGTTGTAGCGTTTGCATACTGCCCGACTAGGGTAGCAACGTTATACTGTACAATCCGTTTTCTCACATTGAGCACGCCTGTAAAGGTACGCCTGTGCATGATAATATCACGATTTTTATAAAAATCACCACATTACACTTTAGCATAGTAGTAATTTGGGCTGTTATAATTTTTCAATATCAATAAACTGGGAATATGTAAAAAGAATGCAAGCAATAGACCCTAAATACCTATGGGTAAATCTGACTAATGTAAGAAAAAAAAAAAAAAATAATAATGTGAAAAATACTACTAGCCTTGTAGGTAGTAATAACAGTAAGACCGTTTAAGAGGCGACTGCAGATAAATGAACTGCTTAGAAAAATAATAGCGTAAAGATTATACTATCAAAATTATTATTTCATTAACACTACATTACAGACACTCTTGCTTGAGTCAGCTACTAAATACGTATTGCCAATTTAACATCTCATCCTACTAATATTATAAATACAAAAGTTTGTGAGGATGAATAAATGTTTACTGCTCCTTGACTTCCAAAACTACCTACCGAACGAATCTGAATCAAATTAAAAAAAAGAGAAATTTATCAATATACCAAGCGGACGAAGCCACGAGCGGACACAAGATTAACAAAAACAGTATTTCGTTTTCTTAAAAACCTTGCCACCCTTATCTTACGAATTCACACCCCAACACGACACGCACACACACGGCAATCGTTTAGGGCCGCGCTACACTCGACTTTCCGTTGGAGGTATATTGTTATTGCCCCCGCTGTTACGCCCCAGACATGATTTCCCGCGTGGTCCGACGTTAGATGAATCCACCACTTAAAGGTTTATCATCTATGCCCAGCTATGCTGTGGTTAGTTTCTGTAAATAGGATATATGAAAGGCATAACCATTCTTTGATGTCGTTTAACTTTAAAATCGCTTGAATCAAAATAAGGATATGTCGCCAAAACCTACTTTTTACAACTTTATAATTAGTCAATAAGCTCTTTGCTTGTAACTATGTCCACTAAATCGCGTTGGAATAGAACAGTGGAGTATGTTCGAGGTTTTCTCAAATTTGAGAAAGATCCGTAGTGGGCCATTGGTGGTTGCATACCTTTATAAACAGGTTGTGTTCTATAATTTTTGAGATGTATATCACTGTGAAAACGATTCGTAATATCATTAATATTTTCTAGTCTTATTGTCAGCATTCTGTCCGTCAGCATGTCACAGAAGTAGTATTAGTCTTAGTAGGAGTAGTCTTAGTAGTATCAGGTAGATATTTGAAGCAATACGCAGTTTTGAAACATCGAATAATAATAATTTAAAAAAGTTATGGATAATCTTGAAAATAAATACTTATGTTTGTGGATGTAATACTAATATAAAATTATACTGTCTGAAATAGAATGGGCTACTTTACACAGATAAGACATTTTATACAGCTCTACTGTGGGGTAGAAGCTATATAGCAAAATAACTTCAAAAGTTCTGTCGATTTAGTTACATAGGAATATATAAGAAATAAAATATCTTTAAAATTATATTATTATGTATTACAAATAAATACATTATAGTATCGTGCTGTGTACCAAACTCACAATTAATTCATGGAAATATAATTAAGACAAACAATCAAAGGAAAACTCAAAGAGATTTTCATTTCTTTGGCGAATATGATAATGATAATTATTTTTGAACCTAAAAGTAAGCACACATTAATGTTGAAAGTAATCATCACACAAAACATTATATTAGTATTGTCAATTAGGTATATAATATTTACAATTGTACCAATAAATATGGCACTGTCATCCTAATACGAACAAGACATGGTTTTAAAAATATCTCTTCCATTCCACATTCAAAATTATTATGTTATATTTTTAGAACATAAATGCAGGCAATAAATGCAAAAATAAATGAATCTGTTTGATAGTAAAAATTTTGTAAAAAGCAACTACTTAACGTCTAATCAATTAGACTACTAAAGTTATGTAGTTCACAATAAAGTTAAAAAACAAGGTAATACCCTCGCTAACATTTTTTTAATTTCTACAATATTATATTTTCCGACATTGATAAGTAGTAATACAGTGATTACCTTAGCTAACTCACTTAGCACGTTAGACCTAAAAGGTTCACGACCGCCGATGAAAAAATATGATTAGGTTTCATGTACGTTATAACATACTAGATTTGAAAAGTGACCACTGTATTACCAACCAAACAATAAACCTCGTTGCACTTATTCATCGTTCTATTCTAGTATATTGTAATATTTTTTATGGTGTTTGTGTCAGTTAAAAGACAAAAAACTATCACTGTTATTTAATACATATCATTTAAAGATCTGAGTATTCACCGGGGTACAAAATACTCAATAGATTGTAACTATTTGCGTCAGAGAATTTTATTATAACATCCATAGTACATTCACATCATAATCGAGAGATAATACGTATTAAAACATAATGCTAACATACCTGACCATAGACAATTTGAGTCTAACAATTATACCGGATCAACGTAAAACTGTATACCGGAATCGACAAACTGCTCACGATTATTAAATACTGGAATAATTATTGCCATTTTATTATAATTTATTACGTGATTCAGATTTTTCTATTAACTTGTTATAAAAATCGCTATGATGCTTCGATCAATAAGTCAGGGAACGCATTTATCTGAAGCTTGCTGGTCGGCTGGGGCCCTCAGTTGGTTCAAGGACGATCCTCTTGAAGCAACCATCAGGTAGCTGGTCTAAAATGTCCTTGACGTTATCAACTTCACTACGAAGTTGGTCATGCTCATCTTGATATTGTTTCATCCACCTGTATACAATAAACAGTTAATGAATTCATAATGCAAATTTACTACTATTAATACTTCAAGGATAATTAACAATAACTGTGCAAACAGAATTAAGTATATTTTTCAGCCTTGTTGCATACAACACTAATGTATACTCACATTAATAATATCTAATAAGTAATAGCGAAATTAAGTAAAAGTTGAATTTATAGTTCAATATAAGTATCACCAAAAGTATGCGTTATTTTATTTACCTCTGGTGCGTGTTCTTTGCCTCCGTAAGAGTCTTAATCTTGCCACCCAAATCCACTTCTCGTAAAGAATTTTCAGCTTTATCCAAACTTTTTTCTATAAAAAAAGACAACATATTTTTCAATTAATATTTAACAGTAGTAAAAGCATATATAACTACCTGTTTGTTACCTACTGAACCGAACTTTGATGAAGCTTGAGAAGTAGAATAGAACTTGAAGCATAGGCAATTTTTTATTTTATAAGATATAATTGTAATACTATGTATTAATAGATGAGATGTTGGTGGACTGTGTACTCACCTAATCTGTTTAAGGCTTCATCGTCAAGAGTTGGCAAGTTTTGAAGTTCTTCCATTATGACTTTCAAATCTTCTAATCCTTTTGATACCAATTTCTCAGCCTCTCTAGCATCGGTATTAGCTTGACCGACCTAGGAACAATAACTGAAATTAATGAACCTCCCAAACCAATAATAAATTTATGAGGAAAATAATGAATAATAAACCAATAATCATTTTACCAATTTCGTTTTACAACGTACATAAAATAATAATTTATAATATTTTACCGGTACTTTGCTAATTTCCGTAGAGATGTTTCGTTGATTAAATAATTTTAAATATTTAATTCAAGTGCAAAAACCAAGTCTTTAGAGTATTATTATTAATAATTATTTTCCTATATTACATTATTTAACAATAAGTTAAAACGAACCTTCATTTTAGCATCTCTTGTCAGTTGCATGTTGTCATTGGCCTGCTTTTCTAAATCTTCAATTTGCTTAGCGGTACCTTGAACTCGTGCTAAATTTTAAAAACTCTATTAATAATTACAATATAAAAATTCACCCCAATATTCCGATGATAATAAATTGAATTAAATATCGCATTAAACTAGAGTAAAAGTTGGAAGTTATTTTCATCCTTCATAACATTCTTATTATAATTTATATACATAATACTCACATGACAATTTATCAGCTTCATCGCGCAGCTTGCCTGCCTCGGCTCGAGATGCTGATGCTTTTTTTTTAATTTCATGAGCCGCCTGAAACAAGTCTATATTCAGTCGCCTTATTCTTAAGGCAATGTAACAAAGTACATTCTACACTGTTTCGGTTAATTGTCACTTGTAAGAAGATTTTAAGTGTCTAGTCTACCTATTACGGTTCAGAAGGCACTATAAATCAAACTGTATCTTTAATGTAAGCCTCACTTAGTTACATATTTTTAGTATTTGCTAAAAAATCTTAAGTTTTCCTATTACCTTTAAATAAGCCCTTTAAGAGACACACACGGGTAGCGAAATCTCAGAAAGAACATAAACCCTTAGAGTACAGATCTGTAAAAAGGAAATTCATAGTCATATACTTTATTGTGAACTTTACCTCGGATGCTTTACCGGCGTAATCCTTTTGAGCTTGTTGCGCTAGATCTCTTGCATCTTTAGCCTTGTCACTAGCAGTATTTAGTTCTTCAATGATACTAGAAATGCTTTCCTCAGCGGCCGCTACCTTTAACTGCACCCCTGGTACGTCTAATGCTGCTTGCTCTGCTAATAATCTGGATTCCGTTACTTGATCACTGAATTCTAAAAAAGATGTTATATAATTTTAAGCATATAATAACCTTTAAATACGAGTATAATATTTAGAATAAGTTAATATTAAACGCTTCGAGATGGTTCTTGAATACTTTGAAATGACAAACAGATTCATAAATATTTTAATGAAATTACTGCTTATAATATTTCTTTATTTGCATATTCTGAAAACAGAACTACTTAAGAAGTAAGTTATATAAATTATTTATATCAATTTATCTGGAATTTGGCATCGTAAAAAAACAGCAGTATACCTTTAAGAGTCTTATATATTTCCTTAGCATCTTTAAGTGTATCTTTTGTCAGTTCTACATCATTCTTAGCTTGTGCTTGTAGTTCGTCTAACTTGCCAAGTAGATCATTCAACTCCTCCTGTCTTTCATGACCTTGCTCTAAAAGAGTCCTCCCACGTCGAATAGCATCATCAAGGTCAAGAAGAGTTTCATTATTCATCGTTATTAAGTCATCAAGCTCTGCTGACTTTTCATCAATCTACATAGAATTCAATGAAAAGAAAAAAATATAACTCTTAGGATATTATAATACAAATGTCCTGTGTTCATCATTACATAGAAGATGTTATAATCAGTAAGTTATAGGGAAGTATGGTAAGAAAGACGAGTATATAATAACCAGTGCCCACGCATGTCCTACGAATTTTTCAATACACTTGGTTGGAAAAACATTTGAGGTCTTTTTGCCTTAAGTTAACATTTCTATAATCAAGCACAAAACGGCGAAAATATTAACAAATACCAATTGAAAGTGGTTACGCCTGTCATTGAGATATGTACTAAAATAGGATGTCAATAGTACATTTTTTGTTTTTCATGACGATTAAAATAAAATATATTAGATTCTGTTAAATATTCACCGTTCTATTTATTTCTGCTGAGTCATGCTTTAATTTTCCCAATTTTATATCAGGTAGTAAAGTGGTGTTCACTTCGGCGTATAGACCTAAAGCTTCATCATAAACTGTTTTAGCTCGCTTGAGAGTTTGATCAGCGAGCTCTGCCATACTGCTTAACTTGCCTGATGCTGCATTTAACTCATTAGCTAAGATTTGCACTTCGTTACTGTAACACGAATTGTATTTCATAAATTAATAACTTAAATTAATATTTTACCATCATAATAATTTAAACAAAAGAGATTTTATATACCTGATATTTGCTTGCTTATTTATACCGTCTTTGGCGATTTTATTTGCTGCTAATGAAGTATTGAAAGCTTTCTCTGCTATATCCCGAATATTTTTCGCTTCAGTTTCCAATTTCTCCGTAAGTAAACGTGATTCTTTGGCTAATGCTGACATGTCCACTGATTGTTTACCAAACTGATCAGATCTATTACGAGCTTTGGCTAATGCTGCAGCACCTTCCCCGTCAAGGTATTCTAAAGCACTCTAAAATTATTAAATACATGAATACTTAGTGAACTTTAATTTAAATAGCAATTAAAAAAAGTGTAATTAAATTGATTATAAATTAATTCTTATATTAGTACTATTAATAAATGTTTAAAGTAACGAAAAGGGAGCCTCAATTTTTATGCTATATGCAAGTATTACATATAATGTACAAGTTTGAGAGATGAACTTATATTTAGTAGTGGACCAAAGTTACAAATGAATTACATTTATCTCCTTTTGCGCTGCTTCAATCGTGTCTTCTGCTTTGTTTACATCTCCTTTGCATTCGTCAACAGATGCATTGCCTTCGTTGCTTTCATCTTCAATTTTAAACAACATATTTCTGTAATTGTGAATTGCTTTGTATATTATGATTATCTTTTTCTAGCTGTACAAAACAATACATGTATATCTACAGAATGTCCCATAAGAAGTGTACCAACGAGGGTATGTAGATAGAGGACGATGAGCTCTTTCGATTTCACCCTCATGTATGTTCAGCGATTTTTTGTAGTTTCCGTGATATTCTAGTTACTGTCCTAAATTTAAATTTTTTCATGTTAGTGTTTTTTTTTTGCCACAATTTGTTTTTGGCAACATATTTAAAAAATATTTTTCATGAATATTGTGACTGAGATAATTATTTGTTAGAAATAGAAAACACTGAACTTCTAGTATAAAATAGCTCCTGGTAAGGTCACAAACTCAAAATTTCAGGCCAAGGAATAATATGTAGAAAGTCTACCGAAAGGTCTGTTCTGTCAATAATGTAACCGTAGAGAAATCAACAGATAACTACGAGAACTATCATTAAGCAGCGAATTCCAGGAGTCCAACAATCAAGCTAAGCCAACATTCAGCAAAATACAAATAAACAAGAGTAAAAAACAGAAGAGTAGATGATGAACAACAGTAAAACTATAGATGAGGAAGCCAAATTAACGTCTTTTGTAACTTAGTATTTGGTACAGAGAAGAAGATTAGAAATTTTGCACAAAATTAGAAAATTTATGAATATTAGTGTAAGTTTAACAAAATTTTGTAAAATTAATGTCTTCATAGGATGTCAGTACTTACAATCCAAATTATTTGTAAAAAAAAAAGAAAAAAACAACTTGAACCGTAAAAAGTAATTTTCATTATTTCGCCTCTTCCACCTTCAATGTCCATTTTCGAAAAAAAGTTTCCCACCAAATACTACTTTATTTAATTAATTTTGAAAGAGCAGCAATACAAAAAGTTTTTGTTTGATTTTACATATCGCAAAATCGGGAAAAAGTTAACTTTTTTCAACTTGAAGTTTAGTTATGATTTCAAGCAAACTGAAAATTTGAATTTGTGACCTTACCCGGAGCTATGTTTTTACAGAAGTTGAGTGTTTTCTATTTCCAACAAATAGCTACACTCCTTAGCCACAATATTCATAAAAAAAATTAAATATGTTGCAAAAACAAAATTGTGGCTAAACAAATCGCTAACATGAAAAAATTTTAATTTAGGGCAAAAACTAGAATATCACGGAAACTACAAGAAATCGCTGAACATACATGAGGGTGAAATCGATAAAGCTCATCGTCCTCTATCTACATAACCTCGCTGGTACACTTCTCATGGGACATCCTGTATACAGTATATTTTTCCAAACATTTTGTACAACAGATCCGTCTGGTGGTAAGTGGCGATGATGACTAAGATGTTGGTCGCACTAACCTTGTAAATATAATATGTAATTTCAATACTATTAACGATAATTTATTTATTGAATTGCTTTACTGATGTATTTCGACCGCAGACATAATCTCTAGTTATTTTAATTATACTAACCTGACGTCACTAAGCCGTTCAGCAAGTTCTGCTAAATTATTGGTCAAATTGGATCCTGGTCCAGTACCCAGTTCCGCCTGAGCTTCTTGCACTAGTAGTTCTATTTGATTTCTTACTCGCTGCAACTCTTTATCAAAGTCCGCGTTTTCGACCACTGTTGGAGCTTTCGATATTTTTGCCAAAATCTGTAATATTGTTAAATAATTTTAGTATTTAGGCAACCAGTTCTTAAAAACAATTAAATGTGCTCTATCTTGATCGCATCGTAATAATTATTTGATACTTAAAATAATTCTAAACTCACTTCATCCAATTCTTTCAGTTCACGGCGATGTTGGTTGACCGCATCCTGAACGAGGTTGTAACAAGGCGGGCAGTCTCCACATCCTTGACCGTCAGATCGGCGTTTCTTATTCTCCATGCACCTGAAACACAAATAGGGAATATTAACTAAAAATAACTGCAAACAAGTCCTTTTCATGGGAGATTGCAGAAATCTATACTCAGCTTATTGTCCATTTATCCATTTGTCTTACTCCATGGTAGAATAGGCTTAAAGAGAAATTATGGACTCCAAGACTTGCTTCCTTTCTATTGAAAATCTAAAGACGGAGAAGATATTTTGCTGGGCAACAACCGTTGAACCATCAAATTCAAAAATATTTAGGAGTATTATTTAACCAGTAATTTCTACAATTGAATTAAAAATCATGAAGTACCTGTCACAACGCCGCCCCTCCACATTCTCCTGGCAGGAACACTGACCAGACATGTCACACTGGTAGTTCGTCGAGCCCCATTCGTCACAATCACACTTTTGACAGCCTTCAGATGAGAAGCCGTAGTGGAAGGCTCGGCAGCGGTCACAATGTATGCTGGGGTATATAAAAAACAATAATTTATTTATATCGATATCATCATTACTAAGATTTATATGCGTAAATAAAAAATATTCATTTAACACTTCTCACAATTCTTTAGATAACCTATTCATCCATACTAATATTATAAATGTGAAGGTGTGTCTGTTCGTCTGTCTTTCATGTGACATGGCCTACTTTTTTTGAACATTCGTACCAAGCGGGTGGAATGCGGACGGACCCTAGTAATCTAAGTTAGCCGGCGAATAGAAAACAACAACACCAATGTAAGGAGGTGAATATTCAGTTGCTTGTCAGGATTGTGTACTCGTATGGATGCAGTATTAAGAATTGCAGTAAGAGACTTACCCGTCTATTCCAGGTTTACAGTAGCATTGCCCACTGATTGGGTCACACGTAGCGTTGTAAGATCCTTCAAGATTGCAGTCACAGGGTTTGCATCCTTCGCCTGAATTTATATTGAAGTAACCATCCTGTAAAATATTACAAATTGTAATCTACTAGTACAATAGGGTTCAAAGATTTCGCTATATGATCTCGGCTCGCTAAATCGTGTTGTTCATTAAGTGATGTCATGAAACTGTCAGCTAGTAATACGTACTTCACATTTATCACAATTTCTTCCAATAACATGCGGCCGACATGAACAAAACCCGGTTAAGCCATCACATAGCGGTGGACCTTCCACGCTCTCTTGTGTACCAGCTTCGTGACATTGACACGGCTTACAGTCACCTTTCTTTTTCTGATCTAGTGCATCTCCATAGAATCCTAGAACACAAGAAAGTTGTATTTAGCGCATTCATAGCACGGCAAAAAAGTTTACCAATTTTTATTCGTGAATAGTGTCGATGCTAAACATTATCATTATTACAGCTCATAAATGTCCCATTACTGGACTTAGTACCCTCTTACAACAGAAGGCTACAAACCATAGTTCACAACGCTGGCTAAGTATGGAAAGACATCTTGAGAACTTTATAGAGAACTTTCCGGTTTTCTCACGATATTTTCCTTCACCGAAGCAAGTGATAATTGTCTTGTAATCGTAATATATAGGCATTATGATGATGGCCACTTCTAGTAGAAATGGTTTCTTCAAAATGCTTCAGGTTATTATAGTAAGTCTTACCTATAATTACGTATGCGCATCTTATGTTAAAGAGCATGATGTTGTTAACTAAGATAAAAGAATAAAGAAGATACAAAGTAAGTTTTGCTTCTTACCGCTCAGACATTTATCACAATGTTCTCCAGTCGTACTGTATATACATTTAAGACAATCTCCGGTCGTTCTATTACAGTTACCAACGGCGTTCGGATCAACATTTCCGTTACACTGACACTCTTCACATTCCTTAGGAGGTCCAAATTGTCCCGTGGGATCACCAAAGTGAGCGTCCGCGCAAACTTCGCATCTTGGCCCTGTGGAAACATTTTTGTTGTATATAATTCCGTAATATGATACATGTTGGTCAAAAATATAATATACCATTTATAATAACAGTTCTGAAGTACTTACAGTTTAATTTGCTAGATAGACTATGAATTTAACATTCTTATAAAATTTGCCTAATATCACTCAAATGAAGATAAAAACGTCTTATAATGAACAATTTTTACGAATTGTAGTCATAACTGGAGAATGTAAAACTAATAGTTTCAATAAAAAAATCAACGAAGAACTATAAATATGACTGCGACACAACACTACGTTCGAGACATTATAAGGATTAAAGAAACTTCAACTTACCAGCATATCCTACAGGACAATCAGTACAAACAATGCTTTGATCCATCAGCTGTATACACCCGCTGTCTTTAGGACAAGGGCACGGTGTGCAGTCTTCTGGCGTGCCGGCTATAGCGTTACCGTAAAATCCCTTGGCGCAAAGTTCACAGTTGCTGCCAGTTGTGTTATGTTTGCAGATACAAAAACCTGAAGAAGGCACAATCATTCATTTTATGTATGTTATAGAAATGTTTTGTTGAATTGCTCATATCATAATGAAAGCCAGGCAATAGTGAGTCTATCTGTAAAACAAGAGGTCTACCGTTTGATTCCTGATCTGAGTATCCTGGTTTGTAAAAGTTAATGACATTTCGCTAGCCGGCTTTTTTGGTAGTAAAATGCCAGTCTATGGCACTTTATTATCACTCAAAAATTCGTTAAAAGGTTATCAGAAAATAAAATACAAATACATATAAGCTAGTGTTAGTTCGTATGGAGTTCGGGACTTTTGAATTATGTTTTTCCCATACCTGTAGCTGTGTCACAAATATGAGCGTGTCCATTACAATCGCAAGGTATACACGTAGAATACGGACCGCCATTGGCAGGTTCATGTTTGTACCCTGGAGCGCACTCTTCACAGTAGTCTCCAACGTACGCTTTGGGGCACGAACATTTTTCAACCCAGTTTGCGGGCGCAGAGCCTTTCTCTCTTCCTATTTTTGCGGTCTCTAATTTGAAGTTCATTAGGTACCCTACTCCACCCTTATTGTACGTTCCTCGAATTTTAATAGCTGTTAAGTTTTGAAGAATCGACATAAACTCAAAGTTTGATAGTGTGGGTGACCATTGATACCGCGGGTCTTCGTGAAGTCTGAATTTGTATTCTTGAGCCTGAACAAATATAAACCAATAGCCATAGATATACGTGATGACGATTTAATAATACAAAAAATATTTAAGCACAAACTGCTGCCATCTATTATCAAATGGCGACATCTCTTTAACAGCCCGTTACTGGACTAAACGCTGCAGCCTTAATATTTATAGTTTTTTAAGGAATACTATAATAAAACATTTATTTATTTCCTTCTCTCTACGTATACCACTGGCTATATTTACAAAATACAGTCGCCTATAATTTTATCTTTCGTAATTGAAATAATTTTGTCTCAGTTTTGCATACAAAGCAACATATTGTTTATGGATAAGACGTACATCATAAGCAGACACTCAAAGCAAGATCCTACCTCCTATTACATACTACTTTATCCCTACCTGATCAGAAGGTTCTGGATTATTCTGGGCATAGATGTTAATGGAAACAGAAGAACGAGCTCCTTCCAAAATAATGTCTTGGCTAGACGGATAACCACCGTTCTCGCCCAGTCTTAACGTGAATTTCATATCATGGTTGTACGAGGGACGTTGATCTCCAAGAAATTGGCCAGATGCGAGGAAATACAATAAATCCGAGCTCTTAGAAGACACAGCTGAAATTAATAAAAGAAACTTAGTAATTGTATAATCTCATGAAATTTAAATAAATAAGCTTTATTAAAATATTTCAAACCACAAGCTTTACTTATTGAGCACTACTACGAAGAGACATAAAATTTCAACCGTGTTATCACCATTACAACATAACTGCCACTATTGTACCCACAATGTGAGCGGCACAGGCCATAGTCCACCACCTTGGCCAAGTGCGGATTGATGGACTTCGAGGACTTTATAAAAAATCTCAGGAGTGCAGGTTTCCTCACGATGATTTAATTCACTGTAGCAAGTGATAAGAGATTTAGAGGTAAGCACCGGAGGGTTTGAACCTATGACCTTCTGCTCGAAAGACCATCGTTCAAGCACTTAGATTATGCTCCCTAAAGGTGATTAATATAAATAAATAAATTACCTACCTATGTTCTGAGTATTGGCGTTAAACTGTAACGGAGCAGGTCTACGTTGGTCATCTTCCGCCCCCCATTTCTCTGCGTCTCTTATGTAATGAGCACTTATTTCATGAGCTTGGTATTTCGGCGCAGAACTACATTGTGACGAATGTCCGAAGCAGAAGCAAGGCGTACAACCAAATTCATTGTCGATATCCAAATTGAAGAATCCTGGCTTGCACCTATAAATATAAATGAGTTTTATTATTTATTTCATTGAATTTATTGGGCCTCCTTAGTATAATAGAGACCCATGTTCAATTGGGGGCTATTATTGGTTGGATACCGACTGTGATAAAGATTTTTTTTACCTGCATCTTAACTTTACTAAATTGTCTTATATGAACTAGTAAGATTTTGTTGAACTTGCAGAGTATGCATATTAGTACTCGTACATGTATTTGTTTATCTGTTAAGTTTTTCGATCAAATCTCTTAGACTACAGACCTGAAGTTTTGCATAAGCCTTCCATCGTAGCGAAAATTATTTTTCATGATAAGCATGACCTGATACTACGTTCAGGATTGGTTCCAGATAAGGGAACTCAACAGTTAAGAATACGGTTATGAAACTTTGTGTATTTCTTTGTATTAGGGATCTGTAATTAAAGCTTGTGTTTTTAAATATATGAATAAAACTTGTGTAATCAATAATAAAATGCTTTCATTTCGGTCAACTGCTTTACCTGAGGTTTTCAATGATAACATTATATTTATATTAGCTTACTAATAAATTCTGATATCGATAATAAATAGGTGGCATCCCTTGGTAACATTCTAATGATTGCTGATGGCAATGAATGACGTTGATCATTTCTTATTGGTTCAAGTTTGTGTAAGCCTCAAAACATTTTCATAAAAACGCAGAAAAGAATGATCCATTAATAATACTTTAGCAAACTCATGTGCGCCTTATTTGTTATGAATCACATCAAATCGAACGAAAGTGGGTTTATCTTGACTAACCAATTTCTTATGATTTCGTGTTTATCATTTTTTTAATATTATTTTGACACGTCATTTCTTAGATGATAATTAATGAGGAGAAAAAAGGAATGTGCAATGGATGCCCTGTATCTCCATGGGGTCAGGCCTTGGTCAATGGAAGTCATATGTTGCGTCATCACACCTTTGTATAAATCGTTATTTATTTGTCTTTTATGGACATGAAAATGGTAGAATACAAAATTGATAGCGTTTTTGATCGGAATTATCAACTTTTATCAGAATTACCAAACAAGGTTTATTAAAAAAATATAAGATTTAGTTATAGATCCCTAATACAAAGAAATACACAAAATTTCATGTATTGTTAACCGTTTAGGGGTTCAATTCTCTGAAGCCAATTCTGAATGTAGTATTACGTCATTTTTATAAAAATTCATTGTCATTGAAACTGAACCAGTTTGTAAATTTCAAGCTCCGTAGTGTATGAGGCAGTGGGTCTTATTAACGTCCAAGATTTGACCCGTAACAAACAAATATACTAGCATACTATTATACAAACATACACTGCAAGTTAAATAAAAGCTTGTAAAAAAGATTTTAGTATCAAAATTAAATTAACCGGATGTATGGTTGAAGAATTGTTACTTAGCGACGATTAGTCTTAAACATAACCTAGTATTCGAGCTACTTACTCCCTACACCGTCTTCCTTCAACATTCTGTTTGCACAAACATACTCCCGTTTGTGGATCGCATTGTGGAGTATTGCCGAATGATCCAGATACATTGCAATCACACGGCTTACAGCCATGTACAGTGAACTCGAAGTAGTTGGGGGCGCATACGTCACATTTGTCGCCAGTAACACCTGGCTTACACTGACACTTGCCCTGAGCATTACACTGCAGACTTCGAGAACCTAGAAAATATGATCATATCGTACATATAATAAAGTAACGTTCGTCCGTGGCTTCGTCCGCCAGATAGGTAGATATAGGAGGTAAATTAATAGATAGAGGTAGAAAAGAACTTGAGGAAAAACATAAGCTACTTTTAATTTTCTTTATAAATATAGCACGTTGTAGTCACGCACTAGATGTATAAACTAGATATATAACGATATATAAAGAATATATAAAGAAGATATATAAAGAAGCGGAGGTTGATGTTGTGGGTGCAAAAGGGGTGTCTCATGCGGACGTAAAAGCTAAATTCTTAGGTTTAGTCAAAAAGTCATTTGAGGAACTGAACGCATTTTACTGATCTAATACTCGACATAAGTGCAAACTAACCGTCTCACAGTAAGTATTCAACATCACCTATGTATGGATGGGATGAAGGCAAAAAAGTCAAAATTCCCAAATACTAAAGGGCTCAATGAAGCCAAGAAAAACGAGAAAAGAAAAAAAATTTAAGGTTACCTGTAGGATTACAGTTGCATGGTAAACAGATATCCTCTATCCCTTGGTAGAAGTTTTCTTTGCATCGCTCGCAGTTGGCGCCGTCTCTGTTTTCCTCACAGTCTATGCAATGACCTCCGTGGCCCGTCCGTTCATACAAATCTTTGTCGAAGTAGCACTTGTTTGAGAAACCATTGCAGTTGCATGCTGCCAACAGAATAGGAGAATTCGAGATATGCATTTCAGCTAGGTGATATAGGTGTTAAAAAGTTGTTTCAACTAACTTAACATGTACATACATGGTTATAAGATATTACTATTAGGTAGCTGTCGCAGCTGACATGTTGCAAAGCTTTATAATAATGGGCAATGATGAAAATTGCGGATAAAGTTAAATTTTAAAACAGAAAATTTATAAAATTTACTCTATCATGAAATATTTAACGTTTGAAAACCAACATTATTATTTATTGATCTAAACATAATGATCAACGCAAATCTTTTAGAAAATACAGCTTTACTTGAATCAAAACAATGAATAAACGCTTCTACTATGTATGCCTTGCATTTCTAATAATTTGCTCGAGGTGAATCTTCTTTACGCTCAACCATACTACTACCGCACACAGAATAGAAATACAAATATAATATTTATTACAAATACTGCACTAAGAAGTGGTTTAAGTAAAAATTAACGATTAAGATTTATTCTATCAGTTATTAGTAAGTTTATTGTGAAAAGCAACATTTGCTCGGTATCGTAAATAAGAAGATCTAACTTTATAAAAAACGCTTTTCTCACAGCGACTTAGTATTTTCTATTTTAAGTTACAAGTTATACACGGATTTATAATTCACTGCAGAATTTCAGAAATTTTCGAAGAACGCTGAGCTATATTATGCAGGCCAATAAGCCAAAAAATCTTACTTAATCTAAATATTAATATCATTCGCAAAATGTTTCTTAAACTTGTGGGTTTAAATTTATTATAACTCATGAAACAACTTTCATCCATCAAAAATTTAAAAACAATTACAATAATAAAAAAATATAGAACAATAAAAATACTGTGTTACGCATTCTCAAACAAGAATAAATAAACGAATAATCCTTGCCTGTTTTTATTTTTAAAACAATGTTTGAACTGAACCTATTCGAACTGTATTTTGTAGTTTTTTTTATTTTAATATAGCTGTACATAATGAACACATACTCTATACGATGCATAGACTAAGTCCTTGAATAGAATCACGAAATTTTGGACATTAATTTACAAATTTACAAAGGAGGTAAAAAAAGGAAACACAGAGCATAATATTGCCGCTAGCATAATCACAATAATGAAATTTGGGCAGAGCACAATTCAATCGCTTTCATATATACTTACATACTATCGCATTGCAAAGACAACAATTTCAACAGTACCTAAGCATTTTCAGTAATTTACATTTACTTAGAATTTACTCAGATTATTCCGTAGTACGAACCTTTACATTCATGCACATTTGTTGGTGATGCACGACCCCAAGGAGCATCGTTGTAGAAGTCTAGACATTTCTCGCAGTCACGACCCGCTGTGTTGTGTTCACATCTGAGAAAATATATTAAGTATACAGTATAAACTCCTTCTTCTACGACTAAGTTAATCTAGTTACATACTATTTAAATTTTTTATAAGTTGTTATAGGCAAATGAATCGTGTTTTAATTGATAAAATATGGAAAAAAGAATATTACGGAATATTGATAAATATTTCTTTTGACATGTCAATTAAAAATATATATTTTTGCTCAAAAGGTGCTATTTTAAAGCGGTGGTTTTAAATTAATATTTTTTAGTAATATAGAACGACTAATAAAAATTATTTCTTCATCCATAACTATCATTATGTTTATGATATATGATTGAATTTGCACTTAGTACCTATAGGCGCTAGTATTTCTCGGCGTTACAATCTTATAATATCCTTACATATCCTTACTTGTATTTTTCAAAATGTTTATTTACCGTATACATACCTACAGTATCTGCTCTTAGTTCCATCGGACATCTCTTGAGTGTCACACACCGAGGCATGTCCGTTACACTTGCACCTAGCGCCCACCGCCACGTCAGCAATGGCGTACCAGTACGATTGTAGCACTTGAGTATCACCGAATATGTCATCTCCGAATGTATTTAAACGATCGAGAGAAATGCGAAGATCTGTGGCCGTTACCCATTCCTTAAAAAATAATGCATTCCAATCATTCTTGAGCCACTGCTTGGATTTTTAAGTAATACATTGTAAGGTTTTTTGGTGAGGATTGGGGAATCCTTTCCAATATTAGTCAATATTTGATATTATTATGTGTCTTTCAGGCCTCCGATATATCTAGACAATTGCAGTCTAACGATGACAACTTTTAGCTTTTATCATATTATTTATGTTGGAAAACAATCGATAAATTTACGCACGATTCGATCTAATACACTGTAGTGTATATGTTTATTTTTGTGTTTCTCTCTTGTTTTCTTACCTGTAGCTCAGGACTGCTATCAAATGTGTAAGCAGAGGGTCGTCCCTCGAGTGTGGAAAAGAGGACATTTCCACCTGACAGAGGTGCGATATCAGAATACTCGCTGGTGCAGAGCGCTTTAGTTTCAGCGCCTAGTTCTGCCGCCTTTTGTTCCAACACTCCATAGGTTTCTCGGCATGATGCACTGATAAAAAAAAATGTATATTTTTTATTATTTTATATGGGAAATGACAATTTCTACAAACTTATAAAATGGTACATTTTAGGCAGATTACACAAAGAAATCACAAAAATAAAATAAGCGTATTAAGAGCAGATTTAATACATTAAAATAGGAAAAACATAATATTTTAATGAACGTAAAAATAAGTAAAAATAAATAAATGTAAGTCTAACTCAACAGCTGCTAAAGATTTAAAAAGTCAAAGCCGTAAAAAGATTATCTATAAAATACGTACTTATCTACAAATAATTGTTGATTAAACTTACTTTACTTACACTATGAATCAAAGTATGTGTTACGCAAAAAAAAGTTATACTTTGCGGTGTCATTAATGAAGAAACTAGAATGTTATTACTAGGAAGAGCTCCACCAAATTTTCAAACGTGAATAATTTCAATAGACTCATATAAAATGCGGCATTGAATTATGCTACTGTAATAAATTAGTTATTCAGTATCTATAAATAAAACCTATGTACTTTATGCTTTCCACGGATATCATATTTCAAATGGGGAAGTGGCTGTTCACGATGACTAAATGCCGACGATATTTTTCTACCAAATCACTTTTCATTAAATTGGTATTTGTAACATAGTAGATCAATTGAGTTAATAAATTTCTTACCTGAAATACTGATAAGGCTCCCAGTCTGAGGCCTCTCCAGTTTTCTTATACAAAGCAAAACTCTGTGGTCTCGGTGAATAAAACACAATTCGTATGTAAGTTATGTCGTATGCTTTGCCTGTAAATGTGACAAAATATAAATATTAATTACATATTATATTATAAAATTATAAAATGTTAAATATTATAAAGTAGAACATTACAAAGTGAACCACTATAAATATAAAAACGTGTCTTAGTCCAAAATAATAAGGTAAAACGTAATAATTTTTCACTTACACTACCGAACAGTTGGTAATTATAAGCCTAATTAAGTAATAACACTGTGTGTAACTTACCTAAGTGTAGAGTCAAATTTACTTGATTTGGGTACTGAATATTTTCTTTCATCGTCTCCGACTGCCACCAAGTCTGATTGTCTTGCTCGTAGTGCAAGTCCGTCAAATAGTAGCTGGAGAACTGGCCTCGTTGACAAAAATCACAAGACCTGAGTAACAAATACAAGTTTTACTATTTTTAATCTTCGTCCATAACCTGGAGCTTTACCATTTCTTAATAATATTATTACAGTCTTACTATTCAAAAAAAAATTAGCTGTAGTGTACGTGTAGGCTTCAAATTAATATAGCCCTATACAACGAATAAATTGAAAATTGTATCAACTAATTTTATAAATTAACAGGCCGGTTGGTCAAGTGGTCAGTGAGCCCGACTGCTACACCAAAGGTCATGGATTCGATTCCCACTCAGGTCAAACTTTACAGTAATGAGCAGGAATATTTGTTCTGTGTATCTGGGTGTAAATATATATGTCTATTGAATTTAAAAAAAGTATATATGTATTTATGTTTATCAAGTACCGTACCGTACAAGCTAACGCTTAGTTTGCAGTCAGATGACCGTGTGTGAGTTGTCCAAAGATATTTATTTATTTATTATTAATACAATGCTAGGTGATAGCACAAAATAGTACACTTATTATTATACTGTATCAAAAGGTAATTGTAAGATTCCTGCACACAATTTTGCATTCTCACGGCGTCTATCGAATGCGTACGCTGAAGAAATAGTAATGAGAAAGAAGAAGCTTTACATATATTATGATAGTAACGATAGCTTTACATATATTATGAAGCATATTATGATAGTAAGGATTCGCTATCCTTGTCACTTTAGTCCTCCTCGTCAAATGTATTTATGTATGTATAACTTCATTGTCTGTAGGCTTCAAAATAAATAACTTATAGTCTAAATTGTCATAAGACATTCTCGTGACCCTCTCAGTAATATAATCTAGCCGTTATATTGGTTAATTATTTCTAAAAAAAATTTGAACATTTAAATTACGGTTAATGCCCTCGTAAGGGCATTAAGTACCTTCAAAACCAACGCTTATTATTATGTCTGTACCTGGTTGATGTGCCAGCTGAAGTCTGGAGGCAGTACATCTTCTCCCCATTGTCACCGCAAGTATTGGTAGCTTCCATGAGAACCATGAAAGCCGCATTTTCGAATTCCGGTATACATCTCTAAAATTTATAGAATATTTGCATTAAAAAACTATATAAAGAGGATAAAATAGAATTGGACATAATCAAATGTAACTCAAGTATACTTTTTATTTTTCGTTAGTTCATGCTTATCTACCATCCCAGCTGATGGTAAGTGGTGAGGTAGACTTGAATGGTGAAGAATGGTAATATTGTAACCGTTTTATTTAAATATGCTACTAATTTACTAGCAACGCCAAAGTCTTACTAATGCCTACTATCTTATACTTTGTACAATAACAGTTCTGTGCGAGGTTTTAACTCCGCCGCAGTTTACCGATTTTCTACAAAAAATCAAGACATTACCTAACAAAGGCCTTCCCAGGTTTATTCAATAGTGGAAGCCCCATGTAGAATTGGTCCTACATAAAACTTAGCATGTGGAATAATGTGTAATTTGTGTATGGAATGAATAAGATTTCAGAAGCGAAATCCAAGCTAATAAAATAATTAACAATACGGAAACCAGTTTATAGGAGCTAGTCTCGCCCCACATGGTGGTTTTGCCGCCAAAATAGTATCGCTATATATAGCAGGCGCGCGCAGGACATTCACATCACCCGATACACTACACCTCCATACTACCTACCATTTACGCTAGTACTGCAGCAAAATATACGTAGCTTGCCCTATAATTCGGAGTTTCTATTTTCGTGTCTTGGTAAAAATAATGCAGATTTCTAATCACACGAGGTAGAGCGAATTTTTTCATCATTACTGTCCAATACTTTGTGTAGAGGCTTGTTTCCCATTGTAATTCAAAATATAGTTTTATTTAAACTACTTACGTGTTGCATAGACCAACTCTATACATCCTCAATACATCCATTATCACCATTAGTATTAGTCATCTGACTAATAATAATATAGTCTATGCTTTAGCTCCTGTCATCAAAGTGTAAGGTAATGTAAAGATATAAAAAAAATGTTGAATTCTAGATGGGATCTCACATTCAATTCGATACTAGACCAATGAATCATTATAATTACGTCATCCACAGTTTTACATATTAGATAGGTATGGAGTTCAAGTTGTGCGCCGAAACAGTAGAATATACTATGTTCGGTGCATTTGATCTAGATTTTCTATCAATTTCTAGGGTAAACATTCGTTCATGTTTTCATTAATTCATATATATCGAAATTACCTTCCCAATTCTATGTAGTAATGGTAATTATTGAGTTAAATCAATAAAGCGTAAAATAAAGCAAGTAAGTAACGTACATTAAATGGTACCTTATTTTTAATTACAGACTGTCAATATTTAAATTAGCTTAAAAGGTAGGTATATCTATTCTATTCTTTGAAATTAAATTAAACTGTCAAATTGTTTTTACAAAAGTCAAGCCAGTGGCTCTCAACATGTTATATCCTAAAATGGGATTACGGTAAAATTTTACCGAACAATTAAGAAATCATCAAAATCATCTTTAATACACACACTAGAATACAATAGAACTATATATCATTGATGTATCAATGTTCTTCGTCATTTACTTAGTAATTAGATGCCTATAAGTAATCTGCTTATAAGTAATATATCTAGTGAAAAAAACCACGTAGGCAGGGAAATATTGAAAAATCTAAATACACAAACAAAATAATACCAACATCCTTCACCTGTTTAATTTAAAATAACATTTTCAGAATTTATAAATGGACATGAAGTAAATTCTAATTGTTCTTGAAGGCTTTGAAATAAGCATTGTAGGTAATAAAAATTAATAATAGAAGTTAGTATTGTAATATCTGTTGCTACAACGGATGTGCACGATAAGCTCGTTCCGTTGGCCCCTGATAACAAAACATTAGGCTCCCAGAGTAAACGAACTCATTATAATATCAATGGACTTACAACATTAACTGTACTTATTTCGATAACCTTACGACAGTCTGCTAAAATCGTACCCACAGTGATGAACTATTATCATCTGTGACACAAATTGCTGTCGTTCGTCGTTTTTTGCGTTACTCTTCTTCTAATAGTTTATGAAGAATAAGAACTTTGTGAATTAATTGTAATTCCTTCACTTAATTAATATTTATGTATATAGATAACCTAACAATAACAGATTAAGTCACATTGCTTAACTTCTTATTTTTAACACTTTCAATAATTATGTACAGGTCTTAAATCAAAATTCTAATTATTATCTCAAGTTTAATAACACAACAACTTATTAAACACTAAGTTTGAATACCCACACAAAATAGTTTATCTCAACACAACAAGTACATTATAAAACTGTCGTCATAACCGTTAAAAGAAATTTTGTTTCTGAATTTAATAATTGCAGTAATAAAACTTTTGAGAACATTACGTTTGAATTGAATACTTAAAAAGTTACCATCTTAATAGATATACAGTCTAGCACAGATAACATACTCTTAATGTCAAATTAATATAAACATAAAAGTTTTGAAAGCTCTGTTTACTCACTTGTGGTATACCGTCGCTGTTATAACAGGCTTGTTTTTGGGATCCGATTCTAGGCGTGTGATAGTAATCCTGGGCCGAACATATTGCCATAAACGTCAGAAAATGTGTAAAACGTGTGTAAGGCCGCGCCATTTTGTTAGAGCGCTAGGAGCCCGCGTCGACGCGCCTGCTGGTCGACCGAGCACTGACGCGTTGTTCGTTTCACAACACTGTGCCAAAGATTAATGGAGTAGGTAGAAACAATACCGGTTTGGCCCAATTCAGATTTTTAAAGACCCACGAAAAGCAACGCAACATAAATTAATATAAACTAGTTCTTTCTCTGAGAATAATACAAAATCGATAAATAAATTTATTTTTAAACGAAAATACCAAATGGAATCAAATGTGCGTGTTACTAACATTATATTTGTAGTAATGAATATTATCAGACATTCCACCAAGAAATATTTTTTCAAACACCTTTGAATCATTTCCATCCCTGAAGGCTTTTCACCCGTTAACTCATCATGACATCACTGTACTGAGGATATAGACACAAATACTTCATTACTAGATGAAAATACTGAAATCTCCGTATATGACTATAATATTTAAGGAGTTCCCTTCTTGATTCCGTATTCTAATTCTTCCTTAATCATCAGAAATTTGAAACATCACAACATCATAAACATGTCCAATCTCTTAGTTAAATATCCAAAACGGTTCACAAGAAGCGCGACCTGAAACATAAATCATTCAACAAGAATACAGACTGTATTGTTACTCGACTTTTTTTGAAGTTAATTAAAAATAAATTCCTGATATCTGCACTAAATGGTACATTATCTTTGACCTGGTAGCGGAACGTACTTCTAAGCGCGACGAAGCGGCCTCATAGCGACCGTTTTTTGTGAAGTAAATGAACCTGAAAAGGTCTGCTGAGCTTTTGTATTTTGTCAAAACGGCACCATGTGCTGTCATTACAGCGTTTCTTAAAACTAATCACCATTTTAACTTATTATTACTCCCACGCTTCTTAAAATAACTTTATGTTTACACTTATTTTTATTATGTTTGTAGAATAAAAAAATATATGGCATTGACCGCCTCAAACTTTGATAGAGTTCAAGAATTGAAATTACGTTTAATTGTATTTTATTACACGTACATTAAAACGTATTGTAAATCTGAGTCGGCTATACAATAAATCATTGTAGATGCACGACTGACACAGATGAATGCATTAGGTCATTCAGTACTTTCGAACCTTTTCTTTCATCGTCCCGTTTCACTCACTCAAAGGCTTGAGATTCATTAAGTCGCGTCCCTTTGTAGAGTCGCCTGCAGAAGCGATTAGACAGGCTAGTTTCTGAAACTAGATATATTCACACAGCAATTGTATAGCGAAATCGAATTCTACTCTATTTATTTCATTTGTTATACCTTTTCATAACACTTAGTATAAAGTAAATTAGCCGATTTTATAAGTCCTTCATATACTCGTAGATACACGAACAGATCATATTGTTTTTATATTAGTAATTATAAAACGAATTTTAATGAAGTTTATAGCAAAATATGCCTATTTGTTGGATGCAAATATCGGGCGTGAAAGCTCGTTCGATTCATCTATGGATAATTTCTTAAAATTATTCAATTTATTATTATTATTGTGAGATGGGTACATAAAAAATATTTCCTCTAACTGCAGTACAAATTTCGGGTGACATTTACATAAGATTATACAAGCTTAATGTTCCCCAAAAATAACTCAAATTACGAGAAACAGCGAGATTGTTGGACTTTGGCCGCGTGAAGAGCCCAAGCTCTGAGACATTTTTCTGGGTCAGTTGATGATGTGTTCAAAAGATTTCTTATAGAAACTCGTGGCTATTATTTAAAAACTAGTGTATAGGTATTTACGAATCATATAATAAAGGTAGAGCCGCATATAACGTGGAAAAAGATAAAGATAAAAAATGTTTAGTAGCACCTTACATTGCTATTCAGATGTATAAGTAGACGTTATTTAATCTATAATCTTAGTTGACAAACGAAACTTAACAAAAAGATAATGGCAAACTTAAGAGACTATTTTTAAAACAGATTGACAAATGTTATTGTTACGCTTGTATTGCATGTGTTGAAATATCGAAGTACCTAGTTACTTAGTTAACATGTGGTATTCATTATTATCAGACCGTTCCACGAAATTTCAACACCAAAAATCTTGTTCATATTTTAAAATTTGTAACAAGACTCAACATTATATATATTTATCTAACAATAATCAATGAATTCTTTATTTTTTTTGAGAAAAGACCAGTATAGTAGGTTAATGATAAATAACTTGCTATAGCTATTTATAGAGCGCGATTTCAGTTATCTTTTGTACCTATACACAAGTAGGAGAAATAAATACACTTAAAAATTCAACGTTAATAATCATGGATGCAAATTTTTATCATAAGGGTTTTAACGGTTGCAATATCTTTGTATTATTAGACCCAAACTCACAAGTATCATAAGCCGATGAAAACAAACAAGGTTTATTAAAACACAAGCTTTAATTATAAATCCCTAATACAAAGTAATATAGAAAATTTCACAACTGTATTGTTAGCCGTTAAATATGTAGTTCCTATCTCTAGAGCCAATCCTGAACGTCGTATCATGTCATGCTTATCAAAAAAATGTATTGTCATCGAAATTATGCAAAATTTCCGCTCGTTATGTAAGAGGAAGTGGGTCTAAGCTTGCAAGATTTGACCCGTAACAAACAAATATACAAACAAACCCAGCAAGTTAGATAAAAACTTGTAAAACTATGCTGCATTTTCTTAAATATTATTTTCATGAGTTTAAACCATTATTAGTAGCCCACCACAAATGAGGAGGCCTAGCTTTTGCTTCACCACGCTGCTTCATTACAAATTGGCGAAGGGTTTAGTAGCTAACTCTGGTGTCCAAAGTTTTTATATTGCCCGATGACATTCAAAGTCTTAACAACAAACATCTGGTGTCAACAATCGGCATCGACTGCTTTTTGATCACTGCTCTAATTATTTTCCGACTGAGACCGCTGTTGCTTAGCTCAGACGATCGCATACGATGGACGCAAACTACTGGGCCTTGAGCGTTTCATTACTAACATAGCATGTATTTTATCCAATCTACCAACTCGCATTGGAGCAGCATGGTGTAGTATGCTCTAGGGCTCCTATGAATCAGGAGAGACCGAAGCTTAATTGTGCGCCATCCATTTGTTGGAGCCAGCAGAGTATTTTATAATATAATAAAATTTTATAATATTATTACAATATAATATCCATAATCCCTGAGGGTTTCAGGATGGGAGTTTCGGAAATACACCAACCATTGAGGTTGAGCTGGGGAAACCAAATCCATAATATAATATAATATAGTTTATATCAAAAGGCATGTCATCTTGGGTTAGCATATACATAACTCGCACCTGTTATTAGTGTTCCTAGTATATATTTACTAATAAAAATGAGCTAAGCCAATACTTTTGATCTCAAATGTAAGTTAGTTACACTGTGAAACATGGGTGCTTACATGAAATTTCGTCAAAGTTCATTTCATAATAATTAATCTCTAAAGCAGCCAAACCGTTGATAAGGAGGGTCAAAGAACTTTCCAACATTCTTCACAAGATGCGTGCGTAATATCTTGGTACATAGTAGCATGGTTGATACCCTAGTTAGTTACAATCTATGTATATCTATATATGCATATGTATGTATATAAAAAAGAATGTTTGTTTGTGAATTTGTTTTTTGTCCTTCATAGACTCTGAAATGTTAGGAGATAGAGCATTGATGTCTTTAGAAACTTTGTTGAGAATTCTCTGGAATAAGTTTTGGTACCAAAATCATATCAATCGGGCACATGGTGCTGAGTTGATGCGTAGCAACGCGCGCCGGGTACAGATAGAACAATTATTATAAAAATATAATAATTGTTGATTTGTATATATTTCACAACCGAACTGCTCGCTAGATTGTGATAAAAACTTTGTCAACGTATTGCTTGCACTTTCAAAATGGCCATACTAAAATTTTAACATCTGGGTACCTGTGATTGTATTATCCATGCATATGTTACAACGGCTATGTATACGAGTATATATGTATATTGCAGCAGTCGCCATCTATAGAGTTAGTAAAGAACTTTTACTTCAGGAGGGATGGTACTACAACCCTCTTCGCACATGCATCTCCTAATATACTGAATAGATGGCACTATTTTGAAACAAAAATCTTAATAAAATACCTATATGGGTAATTCCTATAATACAATAATCATATTTGTTTATTGCCGATGTTTAATGGTGTATAGTGGATTTTTGGTTCAAAGAATCGAATAAATCAGAAAGCATTTTCGTATAAGTACGTTTCCCATATCTGAAAAATACCTAAAGAGCAGGTGCCATATATTCTGCTTAGTTGATTGAAAGGACGCTAGACGACGGTGTTATTAAAGTACATCGAGAAAATCTTGGTCTACGGGGTAGTAGTCACCCAATGATCAAACTAAGGAATCGACAACGAGTTGAAAATGAATATGTAGCGAGTTCGCCGCGAGTACGCAGCGAGATCGCGGCGAATTCACCTTGGGGTGTTGCGTATTTCGCAAAGAGGTACACTGTGGAATTTTCGCGATTTTGGACAGTCGATCCAAAAATTAAAAAGATTTGCTTACTTGTAGAATCCCGTATATAGCCTATAGTTTACAAAAGTGAAGCGCGGGCACTCGTAATGAATGTATGTATAATGAACACTTTTTTTATAGTCTGACGGGCTGACGAATACGTGCCACCTCTTGGTACGTGGTTACCGTCGCCTAAAGACACGGGCAACACCAAGGGTATCAATGCAACGCCGGCCATAAAGAAGAGCTCTTTTTAAACTTTCTTGAAGAACCTCCCACCGTAGTGCGCCGGTCATACCTTAGAAAGAAGCCCGTACCACAATTTGTACGTGGTATTGGTACGTGGCAAAAAAGATCTTGAAGTTCTATTAATACCGGTACTTATAACAGTAGATATTTTACATAGACACATATTTATTGTTTTATAACATGAGTAAAGCCAAACTTAACCGCGACCCCAACTGTTAGCTTTACCATTATAGTTATTTATAACTGCAATTAGATGTACTTACTCGTAAAATAGGAGTTGAAATTTAATATCGCTTTTTGTCTGGCAAAAAGCTTTGCCGGCTATTGTACATAGGTATAATGTCTCACCCCTTTTAACAGCCCACTCCGCGCAACCCTGTTCGCTAATTACTAATGACCTGTAGCAAACTGACATAACTCGATAATTTTATTTTCATTTTAATCCAAATTTCATCCAACATATCTCAGCTGCTTCGTTAATCCCATATTTGTGTAAATTTCAATAAATGTGGAAAAAAATACTGCTAAACAATTTTGATATCTTTCGATTTCATTTTCTTGTAATTTGAAAAGTAAAAACGCGATGTAATTCATTAAAACGTAAAAACTACTAAGTAATTAAAAAATGAACTTCATAATATCTATTTTTAACTCATCAAAACCACTGTAGCTAATAGCGCTATTACTTTAATATAGTGAGAAGGTTAAACATTTGCATTCATACTAAAACACTGACATAATTCTATACGACGTCACGAGGACTAACAACTACTAAAGAAGATTGCTGCTCTAATAGTTTTAGTGTTAATCACAATTAATGGAAATGATGTGAGCACGCATGGTATACCTAGTAGACAACAACCGTAATGTTCGCGTAATAGTTGTGTATATGTGGTTTCGTAATTTGAATAAATGAAGGTGGCACATTATTCATCTGGACGTCCTGGCACGCACCGAATGGGTGTCACACCAGTTGCTGTCATTGTTTGATGGTGATCGTTTGCTTGAAGACACCATGGATGGAAAGGTACGGAATTTTTAATTATTTTCCGTAAAACTGTACAATTTTTCCAATCCTTTGAGTTCATTTATCAAATTAAAGTGCAATATTTCAATGTTTTTATAAAGCGCTCTAATATATCCGTTTTAATTAGTGAACAATTTTTTTTAAATTACGGCCAGTTTAATTGTGTTTGAATATATTGAGTTCAAACGATAAGGAACACGCTATAGCTACTTAAATCAGTACACCTTCTGCTTATAACCTACAGAAGTTTGAAAGTCGATTTCAGTTAAAAGCCGTCATAACTTCAGTAAACAATTATTAGTATTCAGGATACCGAATTCTGTGGACAAATCTTAAATATATAGTTTTAACAGTTAACGAGCCCGTGGCCATAATCGATGCTATTGGATAGAAATATTGATATAAAAACTCACAAATCGTGAGCACCCGTTGACATTTGTATGGAATTACAACTTTAAGTAATAACTTACTGCGACAAAAGATAACAAAAACAGATAATATAATTTAGATATACAGTCTTCTAAGATTTTTCGTATCACATACGCCAATAAAGAAGGGCGACCTCACAACAATATCTGCCGCAATTTAGGGCTCGATTGCTGTGTGCGTATTCCGAAACAAAAAACCTGTTTTGATTTCTGTCTCACTTCGTGTGTTTGGTTACATGTAAACTAAAATAGTTGTACTTTGATAGGTACGCTTAAACTTCAATAATATCGCTTAAAATTACAGCTAAACGTACAAAAAACCCTAATATATTATCAGTTATTCAACTACTTCGACTGATTTATAATGTGAATATGTTTGGATATTTGATTTTTTGGCCTTTCTTCATGTGGTAACCGTTACACAGATTAAGTTGAAACTTAGCATACAGATAGACCACATCCAGGAAATTAACATAGAATAGATTTTAACCCGATTGTAGGTTCCCCTGGGATGCTGTGCACATTGTATTGTTAAAAGGATTAAGATGAAACTTGCAATAGAAATAAATTATATTTATCAAGAACCAAACTAGTTTTTAATAATTATGACTCCATTAAACTGACTAGCTACCACTTTCTTGATTGAATCAGTCGTCAAAAAACTCAAGGTATTCTGGCTAGGAGGTTAAGAGCTAGTCTATTTTTACTTAACCGCCAAAAAATCATTTAAAATATGATTTGTGCTATGCCGGTAGCTCGTCTACTCATTAAAAAAGTTGATACTACGAGTATATTTGGCTACAATTTATAAATAATTAATTAAAAATTTACGACACATATTTGCCACTTTTTAATTCTCTTTAATATCCATTGAAGTCTATTATTATAGCTAAGTTTATAGCTATCAGGTAAAGTAATTTAACGGCGCTTAGCATACAACTTCTTACATATAATTGTTGTTCGCAGCGACTGAACATTTAGCAAAGGTTCCGGGTTTGATACAATATTTAATATAATGAATATTTGTTGTCACGTAGTTATGTAATTTTGATATTAGATAATGTACCTAGTAGACGAATTGTAACATTTTCGCGTCTAAACAATCTTTAATTTGGAAAGAAATCTATAAATAAAAAATATTAACTGGTTTGCTGATTTCAATACTACGTTTTATATGCCATTTATATTTACAACTTTGTACAGGGAAAAGAAAAAGGGATCCTGAAACTAGAACCTCGGCCGCGGGCCGTCGGTGAGAACTCATCGATTTTAACACCACAGGTAAATAATAAACGATCACACCTACAAACACCAAAAACAGACAACAAACATTACTAGTAATATATAATTATTTTGACATTTGATTAATTTTAATTGACATATTTAAAAATCTTTGTTTCTTTACTTGTCTTCTATGGCCTCTGAAATGGTCGGAGATAGAGATGATCTATGTCTTTGGCAACTTGTCTGGTGTTTTTAGCAACAGCTTTGTTCAGAAATTTCTGACAAAAGTTTTGGTATCAAAAATTTATCGATCGGACACATGGTTGACGAGTTATGTGTAGCAACGCGCGGCGGGCAGTTCACAATATACTCACAACAATACCTTAACATACCTTAACCTTACATTAATTTGGCAGTGATCGCCTAGCGGTTTGAATATTGCTCTCTCAAACAATTATTTACAATTTTTTTATTTACAATTATAACAAAAACACTATCATATGCATATTTTCCGCATTAGATCCGGAAAATAATCTAGGTTGTCCCTCTAGGTCCCTGTTCCCTTTTCCTGGGTCCTAAGTTGGGTAGATACCACCGTAGTATTGAATCGTGGGACATAACCTCTTATCTATAAGTAACATAACAAGCCAAAGGAATACAGAAATTACAACAATTATTAGAATCTTATGAGTAGTTTGTGTCACAAACGCAAAAAAGCTAATAAATATGTCAAATATCGATTACGAGTGACCTTTTGTTCGTAAAAAATCACTTCTTAATTAATATGCGGGTGCTATAAACGATGGGAGTGGGAGGAGAGCTAGTTAATGGAATGAGTACACAGGGCTGCCGGCTGCTTCTTTGTTTCTATTCATCATCATTGCAACTTGTGACTGCCTCTATTGGCCTCTTTTTTACGTACAATAAGTTAACGCGTGACATCGATCCCACCTGATGGAAAGTGGCGATGATGTCTAAGGTGTTGGGCGTATTCACTTAGTAAATGCCTATTCACTCTTGTCTTGAAGACTCTAACTTTCTACGTGGCCGGTATTTGGGTGCCTTCACCTCGATGGCTAATTGTTGATTAGTAGATCACAACCCTTTGAGAACTGCATATGTCTCTCGGGAGAACTTGTTTCAAACTACGCTTTCCTTTACTGAAGCAAGTGATAAAAAAATTCTAATACATATCTATGTATTAATAACATTCTTTAAACACTTTCGAGCTTGAGAAGACCCCGGTTGACAATGACAACCGAAAGCATGATAAAAATAAAAAAAGGAGAGAACTGTTAAACGTACAATTATTGTTTGTACAGTTTTTCTTTCGAAATACGGATAAGCTACAATTAATGATAATACAGTTTTGCACTTTATTCAGTTTCATCAAATGTTTGACTTAAGCAAGCCCAGAGCTTACTTTATCATTCTGCTCCAATACGAATTAGTATAGAAAGATGTAAATGTATCACGAAATAGTGACAGTCACGAACAGATATTCCTAATAATGTACAGCCCTGGAATAAAGGTAGTTAATCAGTGGCCGATTACCAGCACTCATTGACACCTAAAGACTGAATGCGGCCTGTCACGGTACCGACCTGGGTGTGGACGCCAAGTTCGTGCACCTACCTCCTATATCTATACGTATCTGTACATATAATTAAATCATACAATTTTAGTACAATATTGCTGCCATAGATTGATCAGCGATCGAATATCGATATGAAGTAAATAATAAATAAATCTCATACTCTTGCGTCTTCATTATGTTATTTATTTAACGTGAAATTCACATAAAATCACATAAAAAATGTCAGATTAGTATTCCTGTATAAATATTTAGTATAATTACTAGACTAAATGGAGATTTAATTCTATTTTAGTATATAAATCGTTAATAACGCGTTATAAATAAAATAATACTCTTCAATACAATTTCAGTACTATCAATGACCAGAACAATCAATGATGAAATTAGTCCATAGAAATACTATCGAAGTCGACCGTAAAGTGGGTCTCTATATACGTAGTTTAAATTGGAACAGCTTCATTGTTTGTTAAATTTCTTAAAAGAACATTCCTCCTATTGGAGTTTATAGAAATTTAAATATTTGATTTGTATCAAAGAAAGCGAGTGACGTAGACACATTTACAGTAATCGCACGCAAAACACCTGATCGACGCGCGGTGAGGTTAATAAATTGGTAATTTATCGTTCAGTTTGCGGGCGGCCTAGCGGCACCCCGGCTCCCGATGGACAGTCCAACTGCTCCCTTCTGACTGTTGTGTTGTTTCGGACGATGAATATCATTTAGTTTCGATTTCACATTCATAGTAGGTAAGTGATAGAGACGTGATTTTCCAAAAAATATATTAGCTGGTGTAATAACAATAGTTTTTGAATTCTGTTATCTGCATGTAGGTAGTGTGCGGTTCTCTGCTACTCGTAAGTTATGCAGGCAAAGTCTCTTTTTTCTCTCTTTTTTTCAAACTATTGCGCTCGCTTAGGGTGACAAGCAATTTTATACACGGAACAGACAACACAATCTATTTGATAACGAATTTTGTACATTGTTAGATGTATTTTTCCTATTGCCTTTGTAATGCATAACGTCACACGGGTTCTTAAGAAATAAGATATGTTGTTGTGTTTGTGAACCGATTTTAAATAAAAGTAACGTTAATCCAGCTTTACCACAATACATCAGTTTTTCACTGATCGCGTCCAAATCTTTTGGGCAGTTTCAGAGATTAGCGGAAACAAAAGCATAGATAAACTGACATACCGACAAGCAGATAAAATTCTAAAGATCATTGTTTACATATTAAATATTCTCGGTAAAAGTTTTATCAAATATCTTCTCTCTGTATGTCTCTGTCTTTCTACCTTTTTAAATTTTAAGACGCATTTTTTTTGATACTTTATAGGTATAGGATATTCCTAATTTTCTGTTCGTCATTGAATTATACTATTCTTAGGGTTCCTGTGAACGTCCGCCGTGTTCCCCGCAGCCGTCCGTAGATCGCCTCTCAGTGACGTGGGCGGATCCTGGCAGTATGGCTTCCACCGGGGTGAATCTGTTCCATCAGTCCTCTGAAATTCCGCTTAACAGTGAAGTCAAATTTTCTCCTTCGGCTGGAGGCATGTATTTAGTCAATTTTATTTACCGGCTTAAGTACGCAATAATGTTTAATATGCACATAATATTTTAATTGTTAAGACAACAAATAACCTCGACAAATAATACGAGTAAAATGAGAACAGCCTCAACGTAGTCGAATTCAATGACATACGCTTTATTAAGGATAACTCAAAATTTACTTGTTAGATGTCGTTAAAGTTTGAACGGGACAAAATTACAATAACCAGCTTTCGAATGAAAAAATAGTTATCCAACTCAGTTCTCGCATTAAAAAGTTGGGAGGGAACGAATACAAAAAATACAGTCGAATTGACTTCCGCCGATTGCAATGATCGGAGATCGTGGATTCAAATCCCATCGGGGCTCACGTGGAGTTACGGGTCACGTGAGTTACGTTACGTTACAAACACAAAACAGGCAATGATTCTAAAGAAAACTATATACTTGTACTTAAAAATACCCATTGTTACTTTTCCTAAAATAATTTATGACTCGACCTGGTTTTGTACGTCTTCTTTATAGCTTTGCAACATTAGCGAATAATACACCTATAGCTTCCTCATGAATCACTCTGGTTATAGACGAAAGGTGAATATTTTTTAACGCTTTTTGAGTTTATTGCGATCACACAAACCTAGAGATGCGACAGTACAGCGACGGGTTTTGTTTTATATGTATTGTATTTTCCTCAACGAAGTTAATTATTAAAATAATCACAAACAGATTCTGAACCAACAGAATCATTATCAAATACATTTATTTCACTCCGGGTCCACAAACCTTCCCAAATAACACAACACAAATTGTTATGCCTATTATCGAGCACAGCATCGACCGACACAGCAGTTGCTGATCATTTTCGTCTTCACAGACGGATCAGATGATGAAGACTATTCAGCCAGCTTGAGTGCAGTCCTACGTCAGAGGCGAGCCAGCGTGCGTCGCTCAAGGAAAGGGAGAAGTCGCAGGCCCTCATCGCCCTTTCTGCCTGATGAAGGCAGAACAAGACGACGTTCCTCGGTCTTTACTACTAGCTCCGGAGAGTATGACACTATAATAATTATATATTTTATTTATGCTGTGCGCTACATATGTACATTGTTACGTTGTGAGCAGTTTCAGTTTCAATTAAGCAGTTATAAGAGTTACTGACTTTAAATTTATGGTGTATGATTTTGTGAGCACCAATATATAACAATATGCTTATATAAAATTATCAATGCTGTATTTTTATATGAAATTATCTATTTTGTTTATAGAAAATTTATATAGTGTAATAGCTTCCGCCTACGGCTTCGTCCGTGTGGACTGAAAAAAGGTTCAATTTGACAGTAAAATCCCCGTTTACAAATAAAAACAATGTGATAAATTAAGAACCACTACCGATTTTGTGTAAATTTTACATAAACCATCTACTAAATAGTCCGAACAGGGCCTAAACATTTGGTTGGGATAGGTGAGCACGTTCTTGAGTTATAAAATTACAAAGAAAAGTGGCATTGATTTATATATAGATAATATAAAATATATTTCTTGGAGTACTTATGAACATTATGGATAGCGTAACAATGTATTTTGTCTGTGCATTCATTACTTGTTCTGTTACGACATAACCGATTTAAATATAGTTTTTATAGATATTAAGTTCGGGAATTTGTCTTTTTTATATTAAAATTAATTTAAATATAAACAGTACATAAGGACGTCACTACATACACTTAAATCGTACCTGCTTTTTATTTTATAGCACAGCTATATCGATTGATGAGCAGTCAGGTGTAGTAACACAAGAGGTGATTTTCGAAAACATCCACCTTCACAAGGAAGTACTTGATTCCGTGAAACAACAGCCGCTTGCTATGAGAAGGAAACTCAAGATTGTACATCAGGTATTGTACAAATACGTATATAAACGAACATTTTTTAACAGAGTTATACTCACTGTGCAACTTTTGTTGTTTCCAAGGCTTAAAATGCGATTCCTCGAGGAGTTTTGCCTATAACAGTACTTAAAAATAAGTTTACTAGCACAAACTACGATGTCTTTTCTTAATTTAGATTGTCATATAAAATTCCTTTAATCAGAGTTACAAATATAGGTAGTTTCGTCGTTCGCTATTGGATAAATTAGATTCTAGTTTGGATTGTTTGGTGTAATAAAATAAACCACTAAGCTTTTATTGTGTAATTTTGAATTCCACGATATATTTACAAGATATATTTCTAATATTAGGTAAAATTCCGTATAAAAAGGATGGTCTAGTTTTCATATTTTTATCTACAGGCTAAAACATACGTGAAAAGACATGAAGGTCAACTTCAAGAAAGGTTAGCGCTATCAAAAAGTACTCGAGACATCTATGCAAGATTCAATATCTTACTGGCCACGGTACGTATTTTGTGTGATCCAAAATTGCTTTGCTTAATCAGCGACTATATAATGTTATTCATCCTAAACTGACTTTTATATATTTAATTCATAGAAATGGCAACAACTGAAGCGCGAAGCAGCGAATACCTCGAATTTGCTCATTCCGTGGGAGCTACGAATTAAAGAAATAGAATCCCATTTCGGTTCGGTGGTAGCGTCCTACTTCACATTTTTAAGATGGCTTTTTTGGGTCAACCTTGTCATTGGATTTATATTACTTGTATTTGTGATTATTCCTGAAGTAAGTATGTGTGAAATGTAATATATTTATATAAGGATTTTTTGTATATTTTCACATAATATAATCAAATACAAATTATTTTAGTATCTCACAGCGAACCCGTTATATGCTGGCGAAAGAAAAAAAATACTCGATGAGGAACTTCGCAACGCTACGAATCTTTTGACCCTTTGGGAATTTGAGGGAGTTCTTAAATGTTCTCCAATATTCTATGGTTACTATAGCAACATAGAAAGTTCTGAATACAGGATGCCACTAGCCTATTTCCTAACAGGTCTAGCAGTTTATATTTACAGCTTCGTTGCTATATTAAGAAAGTGAGTAGGCTTTTTAATTTTTACTAATATTATAAACGGGAAAGTAAAACTGTCCATCTGTCCCTTACGCATTCACGTGTAAACTATTGAGCCGATTTTGAGAGAAATTGGTACGAAGATAGGCTAGAGTTTGAGAAACAACATAGGCAAATTTTATCGCGAAATAAGGAATTGAAATAGAGAGTGTAAATTTATGTTGAAGTTAGTTATCATAGATGAACATTTGTATGTATGCACTTAAAAAAAAATGTTCTGGCGTTCATGGATAAAAATAGGAGATGAAAACTGTTCAGGAAAGCTATTATTATATACATACATACTTGTTACCGAGCAGAATGATACCAGAGTTTCGAGAAGGAAATTATTTGCACCTGTCTTTTTATTCTGTTCATTAGTACTATCAATTAAAAAACATATATGTATACAAAATATTTATAACTTTCAGAATGGCTGAAAACTCAAGGATGTCGAAACTATCCGAAAAGGAGGATGAATGCATATTTTCTTGGAAACTATTTACAGGATGGGATTTTATGATAGGGAACGCTGAGACCGCTCATAATCGTATAGCGTCGGTTATTTTAGGATTTAAAGAGGCGCTTTTAGAGGAAGCTGAAAAGAAAAAAAGCTTAAGGAAGTGACACATAAGACAAAATATTAATTGTGATATCTCGTATAAATGTCATTACTAACATTTTAATGTAATGATTTTATAATGTTATTATTACCTTTCAGCTGGCGGATCATATCTCGTCGAGCTATAGTAAATATTGGTGTGGTGGTACTTCTAGCTATATCGGCATATGCTGTCGTAACAGTTGTTTCTCGATCAGATGACAACTCCAAGCCTTTGAACTGGTGGCGTGAAAATGAAACTACTGTTGTTGTCACGGTAATTTCCATTACTTTCCCTGTGTTCTTCGAACTGCTGGGTTACCTGGAACATTATCATCCAAGGAAACAGCTGAGGCTACAATTGGCTAGGTAAAGAATCCTTTTTTAAAGGATTGCCGGTAAACGAATATTAAATGAATATATTATTTGACTTTTACATGATTGAAATAATATGTGCGTAGTTTTTTAGTACAATTAACATTCTGAGTATATTCTTTATCTTTTCAGAATTATGTTGCTAAATTTGCTCAATTTGTACTCTTTGATTTTTGCATTATTCAGCAAGATTGAAGGAATGAGCCATGAGCTTTACTCTCTTCAACCAAATCTTAGTATGAATGCTAATATACCCAACAATAATTCAAATACGAGTGAGAATTTATCAGCAAGTGTACCTTTAACGTGTTTTGAAACTACTGTTCCTTGTTTACCGCTTGAAATGGCTACTTCAGCAACTATAAATGAACATTTGTTCACAACTACCGAGGATTCAATGATGTTCCCTATATTTAAAACTGATGAAACAATAAATACCAGTGAAAAAACACAACCAATACAGAAATATCCTCATAATCCAAAAACACGTCAAATATCGATAGCAGAGAACTTAATCGAAAGAAATGTAAACAGCTTTGATTCATCAACAACACTAACTTCAACGTCGCTTTATAGTATAGTATCAAAAGAAATGGAAAAACTGAGATCTATAAGTAAAATAAGCATACTGAGAAATATAAACGTGGTTGATGAATTGCTAGCAACAAATGAAACACTTGATTGGGATGATAATCCTAATTATGATGAAAATGAAACTGTAATAACAATAGAAAATGACGACAATAATACAAATATTTTCTATAACACTGAAAATGATTCTACTACGCCAATGGAAAGTACCACTGTGTTGACTAATTCAGAATCATTATTTAATGAGATTGATTCTAATGATAAAAATGAAACTTCGTCTAGTACAACGAATGAGCCTTACTCAGTCATATCCATGAGTTCGACGAACCCTACTGAAACAGTTTATTCTGATATAACATTTGCAGATGACTCAAAAACAGAATTTACGTTTATTTATTCAGTAAATTCAGAATCTATGACATCTGAACTGACTGCTACTAAACCAACTATTACAAAGGATAATACGTTTAGTATTTCGAATACTAATTATATATCTACCGATGGTTCATCAGCATTTACAAGAAATTACCCAACTTTTGAACATATGGTGGACGACTTATCTAGCACAACTTATGACCACACATTTCCTACAGAAAATTTTAGTAATATGACTTCATCACCTATCTTAACCGAGAATGCCAAAATGTGCCCCAATGTTACCTTTAACTGTTCTATGATTTGTGGGAATCATACCATTACTCAGACATTTTCTATGGTAAATTGTTCTATAATCGGTTTGAAATTTTATGTTAGTCAATATGCCTCTAGTGATGCAGAAAATTTAAAACGAAATATAACTAATACTACTACTATAGATATTGCATATATGGATAGTCATAATAGAAAAATGTACAATTTATCAGTAGAGACAAAGAAGAAACTCCTAAAATTATGTTGGGAAACCATGTTCGGTCAAGAACTAGTCAAGTTGACTATGATGGATTTGGTAAGTTTAAAGTAACCGAAGTTGAAGAAACGAAACTAATAGAATAATGATTTATCATTATCTCATTTCTTTCAGGTGTTCGTGTTGTTAGGTACTTTATTTTTGGATTTCTTTCGAGCTTTGTTTGTACGATATATGAATCGTTGTTGGTGTTGGGATTTAGAAAAGAAATTTCCAGAGTACGGAGATTTTAAAATAGCGGAAAATATTTTGCACCTTATAAACAACCAGGGAATGGTTTGGATGGGAATGTTTTTTTCTCCAGGACTAGTAGTCTTAAATGTTTTCAAGTTAATGATAATGATGTATCTTCGATCTTGGGCTGTAATGACTTGCAATGTACCCCACGAGGTTGTATTTAGAGTATCCAAAAGTAACAATTTTTACTTGGCTTTACTTTTAACCATGTTATTTCTCTGTGTCTTGCCAGTTGGTTACACTATTGTGTGTGTTAAGCCATCATGGCACTGTGGTCCATTTTCAGAATATGAGAAAATTTATTATATTTTAACTACCAACATTTACAAAATCCTCCCTACAAGTCTTAATTTTACAATAGAATACATAGCATCTCCTGCTATTGTTATTCCTTTGCTCTTATTACTAATATTGATAATTTATTATCTTACTTCTCTAACAAATTCTTTAAGAGAAGCTAATAATGACTTGAAGGTATGTTATATTAAATAACCTACTGAGTGTACTATTTTAAAATACATCCCTCTCATGTGTATACTTTTTTATATCTTGAACTAGATTCAATTAC
The DNA here is from genome assembly GCA_018249125.1 of Asbolis capucinus. NCBI lineage: Eukaryota > Metazoa > Arthropoda > Insecta > Lepidoptera > Hesperiidae > Asbolis > Asbolis capucinus. The sequence continues at coordinate 59,520 of DWJZ01000002.1, forward strand.
GTCGTGAAAGAACTGAAGAAAGAAGGAAGATGTTCCAGTTAGCAGATACACGAAGACGGGTAGGTTCATCAGCAATGGATAGTACGCCATTCGCTAGATGGAAAAAAGCCTTACCTTCACTTCCAATATCCAAATCAATAGATTCTGACGATCGAAAAACTACAACGACTGGAGATACTAAGGAACCAATAAAATCAGTTAAAAAAAGAGGTAATAAACTGTTGTTTATTTAAAGATACCGTACCATTACCTGATCTGTAAAACCTTTACATACTTAAAGACAGATTAGACAAATTTTATAAGACTTAATAAATAATTATAGATTTTGAAAACATAATCGTCCAATAAAGAGATCAATAATCAAATGATAAAATACATTTTTGTCATAGGTGGATTTTTCGCAAAAATCGTTGGTTTAGCTGTTGACAAGAAAACGAATCCAGGAGCATCAGGTGATCCATCTGTATCTTCAAATAATCTGGAGGGTGAAACAGATACTGACTTCCACGAATCTTTTCCAGAAGAACTTTTAAAGATAAAAGATATCACTATCTACAAGGCTGATGATCAAAAGAAAAAATCTATTGTAGAGTTCAAATCTAGTGACTGGCATAAACGTGATTGTGAAGACAAAGGCTTTAAATTAAAATCAGTCGATGAGTCCATTGAGAAAAAGGATTTATCGGAAAAAGTGATCCATACAATAACGAAATCCAAACGTCCTAAAGCGAGCTCGTTGGAAGAAAATGAAAAGGCAATTTGGAAAATAAGCAAAAAGCAAACATCGGAAACCAGTAATCAATCAAAGCAATCTGATTCGATAGGCTCCGTTATTCCGGTAATAACAATTAGTACCACAGAAAGTGATGACGAAATCTTGCAAACATCGAAGCAAAATGAAAAACATAATGTGAAAAAACAAGCTACCGTCGCAACCATCGAGGTAACAAAACCACAAACTAAGAAAACGTACAGGACTAACTCAGATTCAAAATCCCTTCAAAGGCAAAACAGTGTTGACAGTATGAATGAATCAAAAAAGGAGAGAAAACCTGATGATGTTCATAAAAATCAGTTTTCTTTGTAGGTAATTTTAGTATGAAAAAAATGCTGTAACCAAGTAGTAAATAAATTAATGGAACATGATATATATTTTATTTATTAAAAGTATTTAATAGAGTCCTGTCTTATGAAAAATGTTAGTGGCAAAAGCCTTTAATAATTTGACAAATCTTGACATGTTATTCCAAATATATACCGAATAAACACTCTTGGTACTTGCTTTTTATTTGCGTTCTTAAGTAATTTAAAGTATATCGATTAAGAAATTAATGTATGTTATAGAAAAATACAAGAATGCACAAAAATGTATTTCATTTCTGAATCAAAATCTGATATCAATAAACATATATCATCTTAATAGTAATTTTTCATCAACTTTGGCAACACCACATTGATAGCTTTAAAAAAAACAGGAGAATAAAAATCTCATGGATATTCCACCTATAATCTTTTGTTTCAAAATGTTACTAACGTTAAAAGACACCGCTTCGGCTTTTATTAGGCAAACTGACCCGTAACATAATTTTATAAAATAGTGTCATGATATTTTATTATGTTGAAAATTATGGTTGACGAACAGTTTCAATCACGAAAAGAATTAAAATCATACTTCAGGTGTGAATTTAGTTTCATAAATTACTTCTTAAACCATTAAAGTGCTAAGTAGAGTCACTTGCATTACAATTACATATTAACCGTATGGTTTTCAATTAAAATTTAAAAAACACACATATGCCGCTCGAATTGAGAAACATCCTCTTTTTATGAAACTTTTGTGAAAGTTAAAAAAATGCTCCCATTTTACCATAGCTACCAAAACCTTAAACCATAGATTTAGAAGAATCGTTTAATATGGTGTTGACAACACAGAATGCTTTTTAACGCTGATTGACAGAGTCATTAATAGAATGTTGGGATACTTTTTCTTGATATGAAAATCTTACAATTTATCAATATAAATTTTAGGATTCCTATATTTATTTTCATTATTGACCAAGTAAATGCCTCATGGTTATCACGTTTGAAAAATCGCTATGAATATTTACCACTTCCTTTAAAGAAATACAATACCGAAGATTTGAATGATATTACTGATGTAATTTCACCAACAAACATTTCTAAGGCTACTATAGGCTTTCCCGTGATTTCAAAGCAAGATACTCAACATGTAACAGGCACAATGAGTTCTGAAAATCTTAATAGCGTATTCCTTACTGCTATACAAGACTCTAACATCGAAAAACGAACAATTAGTGCTGACCCAGTACTATATTACGATCAAGACAAATGGCCAGCCATTAAGCTATTCGTGGATATAACATCAGTCGAGCAATCTCCATCAGCGACAGACCCAACAAAACGCAGAAAGAAGACATGGCCGTCCTATTTCCCGCCAAAAATTATATCTAAATTACAGGCGGAATTAGGTAAAATAAATATAATCCTTTATGAAAAGTGATATTTTTAAATCAATATAAAATAAGAAACACGTTTACGTACACATGCATATATACATCACCACTTACCATCAAGTGGGATCGTAGTCAAGGACTAATTTATTAAATGTAAAAGAAACATTTAATCAATTCATTTATTATATTTTACAATAGATGATGCTCTACTGCCATGGAAATCAACAACACCAATTCCAAGTAATGGATCCACCAGTCTCCTGGCAAACTTAACAGAGAATACTGAAGGTGACGTAATCCCGTTAACGCAGAAGGGATCTGTATCGTATTGTTATATGTGCGGCTTGAACGAACCCGGCATTCCTCGTATGCCTGGCTGCTACCATATTTTCGAAAATGATGACTATACCACTCGCAAGCTGCAACGAAAATACAAGGTCAAATGCATTTTATCCAGTAAACAGAAAAGTAAAGATCGTGAATTTTCTGGGCCAGAGTACATAGGTGGGTGCTTCAAAAGATTTTTAGACGTTGGAGTAGAATATAATGAGCGAGGTTGTAGAACCAAGGAGCCAATGAGGGGTAAAAGCTATGCCTCTAAACGACTAGCTCGTTTAGAAAGAATATTAAAATATACAGACAATGGCTGCGTATTCAGCCCCCATGCGTCATTAACACCTTTTAGCAGGGCAATTTCTTTATATGCTCGTTATCATGTTTGCGTTTGCGATACTAAATACTGTAATCAAGCATTTAGAATTTTACCTTTCAATATTTATATGTCGCTCACACTTTATTTATTAATAATATAATAATTACGGTCAATAATAGTAACGCCTTATTATTCATGATATTCTTACATTCAATATTTGCTATCTATTTAATTGATCCTGTAAAAAAACACCGAATTTACAAGACTCGTCGATGAACTTGAATAATTCCCCAAATCACTAAGCGTATACAACGACACATTTTTACATTCAATAGTTATGGATCGACTAAAACTCCAGCTGATGGTTAGTGACCCGGCAAAGCTCAGTAACTTAAAAGCCTATGAATATTGTTGAAAGGGTACACCGACTCGGCAACTTATTCCAGTACTTCGTGGTACGTGAGGAAAGATAAAGCTGAACAAAATGAACATATCAACATACATATAAAGCTATTAAGGCAAACCTAGACAACTAATAAGAATAAATTGAATAATATTATTCTAATCTTATTTTACTTTACTACCCTTCCCATAAAGCGGTCCGTGGACCGCTATCACTGGTGGCTCGCTGGGCCCGGCCGATAGCCGCGAGGGGTACACGCCAGGCCACTCTGCGACGAGACGCCGCACGCGCAACATGGCGCGGGCTGTCGCGCTCCTCTTATTGTACATGTGTAGCGCGTGCGCAGAAATATTGGCACCGCCATATTTCAACTTAGCGCTTGGAAAGAAAATTACGGCTACTGCTACGTGTGGTGATGAAGGACCCGAACTGTACTGTAAGCTGGCCGGCGCTAACGCTGACCATGACGAACATGTGATTCAAGGACAGGTAACAACACTATTACTACTATAATATTCTATCAATTAATTATACGTTATTTGGGGTTAATAACACCATAATTAATATTTCTTACAATACCTAAGTATACTTTGTGACATATCAAATTGTGCTCTATGAAAAGATAAGAATATATGATTACAGTTTCATTCAACTTGAACTTTCGCTATCAGGGCGTTATTTAAAAATAAAATTTCTATGCTACCGTTACCTATAGTGTTTCCTTATATAGATATTTTTTCCTCACGGGATGACTTTGTATACATAGGTACCTTCTGTTCGTAAATGAAATAATTGTATGGATTTTTGGATCTCCGCCGATTTAAGGCAGAAGTGTACTACAGATAACAATTATTTAATCGAGTTATTATGAATACGTCTTAAATACATATATAGATACACTAGCTGTACCCGGCGCGCATTTCTACGACAACTCATCAACCGTGAGTTCGATGAATATCATTTTGGTAGCAAACATATTTCCGGAGAATTCTGAACTAATTTGCTTTATCTGACATCAGTGCTCTATTTCCTACCATTTCAACCATCTATAAAGGACAAACAAATAAACTAACAAACAAACTTTTTATATATATACATATATATAGATGTCCTAAGTTTAATAAAATCACATAATTGGCCTTAAATTTATCTTGTACCTGGAATTACAGTTAAATATGTGAAAGTCTACACTTTATGGACTTGTGTTAGAATATAAAAATGCAATTTATAATTTTACATGTAAATGTTTAATTTTTTTTAAACTTCGTTAGTATTTTCGAACAACTGTACTCTTATTTTAAAATAGTTTTTTGCTGATTGATAAATAGGTAGGTTTGAATAACATTACAAATGCTAACATTGCTCATAAGCATTTATGACTCAGCTGCTGAAGTACTTAAATGTTCAATTGACTAAAATAGTTGAGATAATAGAAAGCTGTATTTTCATATCTGCTTATTCTAAATATATAAAAATTGGATTAAGCCTATACATAAATGTATTTATACATACATGTATATGTATATAAATATCTGTTTGTGTATATATATCCTAGAACCAATGATTTTATAAACATAGATATGTCAACTCTACATTTGCCCCTTAAATTTTTGGTCCCGTTTGGGGCCGCCATCTTAAAAAACATACGTCAAACTTCATATAGAATATGCAGATACGTATCAGGGACTCAAATAGGTGCTTACTACCTACATTGTAATATGGCTACTTAGATACGAAAATTTTATACATTATTATTTTTAATTTATATTTCCGCTTGCAGATAATAAAATTATTAGTATTGCAAATTTTGGGGTTCCCTAGAACATTCGGAACCTTTATAATTTCATGATGTATGTCCGTTCGTCCATCCTCTGTTCGTCCATTCGCCGTGCAGAATCTAGTGCAGACTGGCAGGCGGTACAAAGGCAAAATTATTTAAATTCTTTCAATAGCCTTAATCGTAACAATAAAAAGCAAGGCTTATTAAAAATATTTAAAAACACAAGTTTTAATTATAGATTCATAATACAAAGAAACAAAAAAAAATCATAACAGTATCGTTAACCGTTGAGAAGTTCCCTTGTCTGGAACCAATACTGAACGTACTATCAGGTCATGCTTGTCATAAAAATGCATTGTCATCAGAATGAAAACTTTATGCAATATTTCCGCTCCGTAGTGTAAGAGGAAATGGGTCTAATTAAGCTTGCAAGACACTAATACACAAAGACAAATACACGAAGACCCTAATTCACAAATATACTAACATGCTAATATACAAACATACACAGCAAGTTAAATAAAAGTTTATAAGAAAAATCATCATGATGAAAGTTGAGCTTAAAAACATTACTGTCATTTTCTAAAACTAGACTGGTTGATGTTTATACTACTAGTTCATAGTTTGCTTACTGCACTACTTGCACTTCTATATCTTTTAGTCTATGACATATGTATGTCATATGAAAATTTAAAAATGTAATATATTTAGAAATAATTTAATATTCAATACTTAAATATTGTTTTTATAAAAGTTAAAAAATTTTATACTTCCGTGTAATATATAATAAGTTTTTTTTCTATTAGGTTTATTCCTTTTTATACCATTTAAATACGTGATTTGGATTTTTTTTACACATAAAACTCGGCTATTCTCAATGACAGCCATTGGCGGACTAAATGATAAGTACCAGAATATAAGCACTTCGTCGTAAAAAGGTGTGGTGCGCTTTCAGCATATGTACGTTCAATATCATTGCCTAGAACCGTTTCGGCGTCCATTATGGACTTAAAGCATTTAAAATGGTGTCCACATTTTTGGCGTCCCATATATGGACGTCAAATCGATTAACATTGCCAAACCACAGGTCTCGGTCTAAAGTACCATATCAACGAAGTGATAAATAAATGAACTTCACTTTACAGCCACAGTATATGAAATTGTATTTTGATTAGTTTTTGTCGATTCCGTTTGAATCGAGCAGCGTTGTTGCAGTGCGAAATATAAGTTTGACAACAATGTCATGAATGAATGCGACCGTTGAAATTATTTTTTACTAAGAATTCGGCGATATAAGCTAATGATCATGCCTTGTGCTAATTTATTGTATCTTAGATTGATTTAACTTATACAGTCGACATTCGACAAGTCACACCGTTCGACGTAATATTCACCGTCCGTTAATATCATAGAATATCCTGCACGCGATCACGTCAATGCGAAGATTGTCATCAAGCAAACTAGCTATTTATTGTTAGATCTTAGATGACCCCAATTTGTAAATATTAAAGATAACGTTACTACTATATTTTATAATAATCATATCATCATATTTTGTGACTAAATTAAATTTATTGTTTGGATCAAGTGCAAGCATATAACACGAAAAGAAAACAAACGCGGTTAATGTAAGCAATTATGAAGAAAATGTTGAAAAATTCCTGCAGTATCTAAAAGAAAAAATCAAAATACAAAAAATATCTAAGGTATCCACGTTGTAAAAATATAAATTAAATTGTCTATTGTAATATTTTTCTATGACCGTCGATTTTTAAAGTTGCCTTGTATGGAAAAAAATATAACATAAGCTTTGTTATTCTTCTTAAGAACTGTTTTTAGCTGAGGTCAGCTTCAAAGTAATAACTACTACATACATATGTAGGGAAATTAAATTAAAACATAACATACAGAAGTTAATTAGTGATATATACCCATGCTGACAACGCAAGAGTACGGGAATCATATGAATATCATATAGCATTCCCACGGACGGCACTCTAATTTCTCACATCGTGTGAGCGTCACGATCTTAAATTGTCAAATTTTGTTTAATGTAATTTTATTACTTTTTTTATTGAAGTAATTTTTATAATTTCAAGTCTCGGCTCCTTATTTACACTCCGCCTGCAGCCATTCGTAACTGGCGCAGACGCGGTAGAATAGGTGGCCTAGGGCAAGATCCAGCCTATCAAAGAACCTTCAGTAAGCTGCAGCAGCAGAGTGTATCGTGATTCAAACTTCGACGCGGCAAAAGTGGACAGAGATGAAATTGTAAGTACATAAGATTATTTTCTTGTGACTCGCTATCCTATTCTATTCCTATTGTAATTTTAAATTTCCAAGATTTTCCTATCACGGCAATCGCGGAACCCTTGAACGGCATATCGGACCACTGGAACGGGATTCGACCGCGTTATACAACGACCTTGCACTACTTTCTCAGGGGCAAAACACACCCCAAGAATTTTTCGAAAACTCTTTAAATCTCTTCAATACTATAATGAGCTACGTAACTTTACATGAGATGGTTAAAACTACTGTAGAAACAAAGAGGTCACTTTATGAAAAGGTGACTTTGCAAGCGGATTTGCGAGGTTCAAAGGAACCTCTAGGGTCACGCATACGATGTATGCGCCCGGACACTATACAGAATATGTACAGGAAGGATTTAAATACATTACATATACAATAGCGTAATAAATCTATTTCACACAAAAAGTCTTCATTTAATATCCAGCCATACACTCCACATAAATCTTTTGCTTATAGCAGTGGACCAGGACTTGATGGTGCACCAGCACCACCACAATTAACTTGGCGGCCCAGTCAGGTTCATAGCCGTGGCCCTACGCGTACACAGTTTATGTCTACGCCAGGGCTACACCACGCAATTACAACCAAAACAGCAATATGTTTCGTTTAAATAGGAATATGCCAAAGGGAATGGCCAATAGCGCTCCAAGGCCTTTGAGTGGGGTGAGTAATTTTGTGAGTAGGCCTTTACCATCTAGCGGACATGATTGAAGAAAATTCGGGAATCCACCTCCAACAAGTTACTTTAAATCTCGAGGTATTGAGGTGATATCAAATATGGGTGGTCCCAAAAAAGTCTGATGCCTCAGGAAAAGTTAAGTGGTGGTTGGTAGTAGACTTCCGAAAAATAAATAATAAAATAATCTATGATAAATGTCCTATTTCCAATATATCAGACGTATTAGATAAACTTGGCAGGTGCCAATATTTCACTACATTGGATCGGTGGAGATGGCCCCCGAGGACATACCAAAAACCGCATTTAATGTTGAACATGGACATTTCGAATTTCTTCGTATCATGGGCCTCAAGAACTCGCCTTCAACATTCCAACGCGTGATGGATAATGTTCTCAGAGGTCTTCAAAATGTCATTTTCCTGGTTTATCTTGATGATATTATAATATTTAGCACATCAATTCAAGAACATATAGTCAACCTACGGAAGGTGTTTCAAAGATAAAGGGAATCTAATTTTAAAATTCAGTTAAATCTATCGGAGTTTTTTGAAAACAGAGAACGCGTATTTTGGACATATTATAAGCAAAGAGGAAATAAAACCTAACCCGGTTAAAACTTGGGCTATTCAAAAATATCCTGTACCAGAAGCTACTACCGAGATTTAAAGATTCTTAGGACTGACTGGCTACTACAGAAAATGTATTCCTGATTTTGCACACGTCACTAAGCCTCTCACGCAATGTTTGAAAAAGGGTTCTAAAATTGTCATAGATGAGAATTATGACCCAATTCTGCGGTATCCGGTTTTGAAAAGCAATTTTTATTAACAACTGACGCTTCGGAATTTGCTATCGGTGCCGTATTATCACAGGGTCCGGTAGGGAGCGATAAACCGATCGCCTGTGCGTCGCGGACTTTAAACAGTATTGAAACTAACTACAGCACAATAGAAAAGGAGCTTCTGGCCCACCAAATATTTTCGGCCATACCTGTTTGGACGAAAGTTCAAGATCCTTACAGATCAGAAACCTCTCCAATGGGTCATGAGTCTAAAGGACCCTAATTGTAGGCGGTTTGCGACCAAAATTAAGTGAGTATGATTTTTCAGTAAATCAAGAATTGAAATTTATAATGAGGAAATTAGTTCCGTTGCAGTCAACCCTCCTGCAATGGTTAGTTCAGATACCCTTACAGTTCTCACGACCGAGCCGGAAAATTCACTATCACCGGGAAGTTCTGGCATGCTCATGGCACAGCCGATTGACTCTGAGATACTATCAGCTGATACATCTGAGGGAGAACATCCACCTTCATTTGCTGAGTCCTATATTCTTTCACTCCACTAAATCTAATCCTATTTTAAATATACTGATATCCGATAACCCCTTAAATAGGTTTCAAAACCAAATTCATTTTATAGCAGTAGGAGATATTAAACGAAATCCTGTTGTTACTAAATCATTTGGGTCATATACCAAAACCACAGTTCAACTATCTAAAAATAATTTAGCTGAAGATATTGTAAATGCTATAAAACAATATGTTAATCCAAGAATTAAAACTGGCATATTAATTACCCCTTCTACAGAAATTTATGCAATAGTACCAATGTTACAAAATTATTTTAAAAATTAATCCATGCACCTGGTTTTGTCAAAATTTGAATGTGAAAATATATCAGACGACTTTTAACAATTGGAAATTATTTAGAAGTACCACGAAGGAAAAACTAATCATAGGGGTTATTCCGAGTGTTTTTTAGCCCTGAGCAAAAAGTATTTTTGGCCTAAAATGAAAGATTCCATAGCAAGTTATATAGATCAATGCAACACTTGCGGACAAGCTAAATACGACCGTAATCCCATACGACAGCGTTTTAACATAGTTCCCCCACCTAACAAACCCTTTGAAATTGTTCATTTAGATTTGTTTACTGTTCAGACAGGGAAATTTGTGACTATTGTTGATGCCATTTCTAAATATGGCTAGGCATACCATCTCAGGTACAGTCCAGCCACAAGCGAAATTCAAAGTTTATTAAAATTTGGTACTCATCATGGATTACCCCTTACGATAGTGACAGATCAGGGGAATGAATTCTCACATCAGTTATTTTTTGAATTCACGAGGTTACACAACATCCAACATCATAAAATATTACCACATACTCCTAACGAAAATGATATTGTCGAGAGGTTCTACACAACTCTTTTAGAACACCTACGAATTTTAAATTTGAATCAAACACATGAAAACGTAATTAATCTTACGCCGCATGCTGTATCAGCGTATAATAGTACAATCTACAGTTTTACGTGGTGTAGGCCGTTAGAGATAATTACAGGTCATTTTAATGTTAATTATAAACCATAAAAATCAGATGAATACCGTTTATAATATTATAAATGAAACTTCACTGCACCACCGAACAGAATTAACCAAAAATCGTAACAAAAATCGCGAAACAGAAGAGCAGTATAATATGCCAGAACAGCATATTTTATTAGAAATCCAGCTGCTAGTCGACAAAAAATCACGCTACGATTTATTCATGACACAGTTTTGGCAAATTTGCCAATTCATATTTATACCAAAAAGAAATATGGTCCCGTAGCAAAATCCCGGTTAAAACGTGTTCCTAAAAATGACCGGTTGTTGCAGGCACTGGATACTCCCGATACTCATTCTCGCGGGCGTGACATATCTGATAGCTCAAGAGATATCACTTGAAAGTTTAAACAACGGGCCAGGAATTCTGCCGTTCAAACTTGGACCTACTAAAATTATATCGCACTACCATTCATTTTTACAGATTGTTAACTTAGATGAAATCCATTCGAAAATTTAATTAGTGAAAAGGCAAATTGCTGATTTTAGACCGCAACTTAAAAATGCCACCATCTCTCTATTCGAACCTTACATTGACCATTTAAATAGTAAAATATTGCATCTGTTCGATTTATTGGGTTCTTTCGAAAACAGACGAGTAAAACGTGGTCTCATTGACGGATTAGGCTCCTTAATTAAAAGTATATCCGGTAACCTCGACTATACAGACGGACTTCGATATGAAAATGCCATTAAGATCATACAGCGTAATGAAAATAAATTAACTGAAGAGTTCAATACCCATTTAACTATCGGTAAAAATTTGTTTTCGAAGCACACAAAAATTATTCAGGAACTTGTTTTAAATCAAAAGAAATTTGAGGACACTGTTTATTTGATTGTTACTAATATTTCTGATAGGGAAATGTGATATGCTCATCTAGCACAGTATCTACTTATTTTAAGTGATAACATCGAAAGCTTATCAGATGATTAGGTTAGAAAATGTAGTAGCTTCTATAGGTTCATCGAGCACCCATCACTAGTTTTAAATTTCAGCTCTTTGAATTATATTTTAACTAAAATAAAAGATATATATGATAGGAGTGAAGTTTTAGATATCAGTTTAAGAGATTATTATAAATTTATTAGAATAGGATCTTATTATAATAATCAATTAGTGATTATATTTAAAGTACCGCTAGTATATCCCGAAACGTATACCCTTTACAAATTGTCCATAATTCCAAATAGCCTCATAAAGTCCTTATCCCCCCATCCTTATATAGCGATAAGCAAAAAAGAGTCTTTGTACATGGAGGCTGAATGTCCGAAGTCCAACCGGCTATATATTTGTCGAACATCTCCCGTCAACCAACTAAGAAGCAATTCGAATTGTATGTATCACGGATCGGATTGTATTTTATCTCAGAAAAAGGAGGAGACATGCACAGGCCGTTACTTTTCGTCTTGCTAAAGGAGCAATGAAACAATTAGATGAAAAAAATTACGCGCTCAGTTTCCCAGAGAAGACTAAAGTTCAATTATTCTGTGGGCAGCGTCACTACACTACGCAACAGGGCAGTTACTTCGCCACATTGCCAGGGGGGTGTTCCTTACGTACTCCGGAATTTTCCATATCTAATAACAACGACCTCATCAAGGGACAAGCGATTGTAACATTGGATTCCCTAAACGACAATCTCACGGCAAATTCTCAAGAACAACATATACAGCTGAACTCTATCAATTTAGAAAGCCTGCACTCCAGTAACATGAAAGTTTCGTCGCTACCACCGATCAATATCGATCGAGTTCCATTTGACAAGACAATGTATCATACTACTATACCCGTTTGTACAATTCTTACGTTGAGTGCACTCGTAGCTTGTACAGTTGCGATCTATAGAATCTTGACTCGTCGCCTTAGAATCCAGAAAGGTCATGAGGAACCAGTAAAAGCACCCCAACATGACATCGAATTAACGTCAATACAAAGTAACCATAGTCCAGACCGTACGGATGAAGACCGGCGTTCAGCGATATTCACGACAAAAGTCTTTTAATATTCGCTGATCTTCAGGAGATGTAACGTATACCCATGCTGACAACGCAAGAGTACGAGAATCGCATGAATATATTCTTTTCTTATTATATAGCATTCCCACGAACGGCACTCTGATTTCTCACATCGTGTGAGTATCACGATCTTAAGTTAATAAATTTATTTCATGTAATTTCATTCATTTTTTTTTATAATTTCAAGTCTCGGCTCCTTTGAACACTCCGCCTGCAGCCATTCGTAACTGGCGCGGACGCGGTAGAATAGGTGGGCTGGTAGCCTAGGGGAAGATCCAGCCTATCAGAGAACCTTCAGTAAGCTGCAGCAGCAGAGTGTATCGTGATCCAAATTTCGACGCGGCAAAAGTGGACGGAGATGAATTCTTTTAATGTGCCAGAAAGTGATGACGATGCTGACTTTTGTAATTCATGCGATAATCTTTATGTACCAGAAACCACTGACGAAGCCGATAATGGGTCAGATTTTTAGGACGCGTAAATATTTTTTCAACCAAGAGATGAACTGCTTAGCATCCCTGCCCTAAATCAATAGGCCATGTCTCTTTTACAATTCTTTAATATCAACTAAGTTATTGCAATATTAGTTAAGATACCTTGTACCTTACCATACTATTATTCCATCTGCCCACATCTTGACCTTGATGAAGTCAGCAGCTTAAAACAAATTTCTTAGAACTATGTATTTATTTATTACCTTTTCAATTTCTCAAATTGACTATTTTTATCAGATGTACTTATGATTATACTCTTGAAATAAAATAAAATTCAATTAATATAAAATTTATTTAATGCATAGTGTAAGAGTGACATTAAAACAGAAAACCAAATTAATAAACAATGTTGGTTTGTGAACACGATGTATTATTCTCCCTGCTCCCTATATTTTGTATATTCGGAATTAGGAACTGAATACAATGGAATTAGGATTTAAGACGACGCCACAATATACTATTTAGACATCAGATGTTATTATCATCATGAGTAAGTATAGCAAAAAAAGACATTAAGGAGAGACACCCTATTCCGTGGGGTTCTAAAATTGGCACATTATTCGATTGTGTATTGATAAATATCTATTACTTTGTAATTATAAGCGCATCACACAATATATTATAGGATTATGAAGCAATATATGCAAAGATATAAAGACAAATGCTATTGGAATTTGTTTGTCTTTTATAGACACTGAATTGGTACGATATAGAGCAGTAATGCATTTAGCAACTTTGTTTAGAATTCTCTGGAAAAGGTATTGGTATCAAAATTAGAACATCGATTCGCTAAGCTTTTATTTCTAATACAAGGGACTTCCGATGTAAACGACAAAGTTTCAAAACGGAGTCTTGCCGTGACCATGACCCATGGAAATAGGTCGAAATATCGGTTCAATAATAATCGTGAATACCCGTTTGCATTTAAAATGTTTAGTATCCGCGACGATATTAGTCTAAAAACTTAAAAAAGCTCAAACGGCGATGACAATATTCGAGTTATAAATCTTCACTTTAAATATTACCCAGATTCATAGAAATCCATAGAAGTCTTAGAAACCAAAATATATTCAGAAACGTAGAATATATATGTAGGTACTGATATTTTTCTCTAAGCATGACGTAAAGTATATCGGACAACCACAATTTGTAACTGAAATTTGAATTTCTTTTATCTTTCACATTTAAATATAACGCTTCAGTTGTTGTGTCACATATCTTGACTTGGCTTTTACTCGGTGCCCTAGAGTAATAAAAACTTCGGTTAGTACGTTTTGCTATTTAAAACTACATCGTCACTTACAATCTGGAGAGATTGTATCGCATTTCAAATAAAAAAAATACATTTAATATTAACGCTAAGCATCTCATTATTTATTTAAACTTTTTGCACAATAACAAAAATGTGCAAATAAAAGGCGCACTTAATGCTTAAAGCATTTTTGGACAGTGAAACCGCATCGATATGAAAATATATAGTAAAATAATGTATTGTAATACGTAAATAATAGTTCTGCAAATACAAAACATAATATAAAATAATAATATACAATATATTAACTAAAATTAACTAAATAGAGTCTCGCTATACGGCATCTCTACTGGCGGCAGATAAACGGGAACACGATAACTTTATCTTGCGTCCTGTTGGCACACCATCCCGGAGATAAGGGGTTCGATGCCACAATTACGAAAACTACTTATAGGTACATATTGTGGCATTCTCATTAAAAACATTAATGAACAGATAATGCTAGATTCTTAATTTTATCTTATTTATATTATAAATACAAAACTTTTGGCTGGATGGATTTTTGTTACTCTTTCACGCAAAAAGTACTGAACGGATCTGAATGAAATTTCGTACAGAGAAAGATTATAGTCTGGAATAATACATACGCTATTTTTCGAAATTTGCTGAAAATATTTGCTATCATTTCGAAATCAACACATTACGTTAAATCTTAACCTCAATTAGTATTTGCTTCTGAAAGGATAGCAAGCAAAGAAAATTATTAAAGCTAGTTTTATAATAGTTAATGGTCAAAGATACTGCTTATTTTTTTTCTTGACATCGTTTACATTAGATATTGTACTTACTATGAAGAAGAATGGAGTAAATCCTACATATCCAAATATATGAATAAATCCTTAATCTGAATAAATCTATCTTTCATAAATAAATTTAGAATCGTTTACATTTTTATTACAATTTTATTCAACAGTGAAACTAATGACATCAGTCCAGACTCGCCACGTACCGAACATAACAATATAACATTCCATATGTGATATCAAAACTTGAAACACGATCGACAAGCCTGACACGGCCAAATTCTTCTCGAGGCTGTAATTTAGAATCCTTCGTTAATTTTCGACTATCTTCGAGCATCTTCGGTTCGTTTCGTGGCGTTTTTGCGGACATGTGGTAGCCAAATGCGTTTGCGCATCCCAACTTCGAACCTCTCTTTTGTTTCACTCAAATCCCACACAATGGCTGTTGAATTTGAATGTATTTTTTGTCGGCACATGCTATTTGGATGTTTTCAAAAGAAAAAACTTTGAATGGATAAATTTATTGGGTGTTTAAAACGGACCTTTTGCTTTTACGGGCTCCAATAATGATGTAACATTATACTCTTACAATGACGTGTTTTATTTTCATTTAGTTTCGTGTCCAATGTTTATATCTCAACTGCCCTCAGAATTATTAATGTGAATGTAATAATAATCAAAATATTATAATTTTATGTCTTAAAATGAATTTTTGATTTCTGTTTGATAATAAAACGTGAAGAATAAAAGTATTTAGGTAGCTTTGTTTAGATGAATGAATGAAATGAATTATTGAAATTTATTCTATAAATTCAGGCGAAAAACATGCAACAAGATGTAGATATAAAAGACCCTCATTTACATCGGAAGCTTTAGAAAAACGATAAAATGTATATAATCTTAAGGACATGCTATGATATATAATAATATAAATAAGAATTACATAGTAATATTACTCTAGCTAGAGTTGGGGAAACGTTTGTCTTCGTAATATGCTCTAAAATCGTTTGTTTTCTTTAGGTTTGCGACATCTGCGATGCCAATAATGAAACCAAGAAACATCCTCCGGAGTACGCGGTAGACGGAATGGAGACCTGGTGGCAAAGCCCACCGCTATCCAGAGGCATGAAGTACAATGAGATTGATCTGACTATCGACCTTGGACAGGTTTGTATAATCATATAACAATCATATACAACAACATATACAAAATATGCTCATTAAAAGTATCTATATAATTGAAAAATAGCGTATAATAAGATATTAGGTACATACAAATAATATGATTACTATTATTTTGATACAAAAATTGTTGACGAGATTTTTAAGGATAAGAACAACGGACTATAGGAGAAGACCATTGAGCATACTCCACCACATTGTTCTTATAGTATGTATGTTAGGTTAGTAGAGCTTCATTACTATTATACAGTCTTAATTATACATTAACAAATGCGTTTTGAGTTATAAAAATAATTTCTAAAAACGATTCCGAATAAACCAAAACTGTTTAAACGTTCAATTCAATAAACCAAAATAGTTTAAACATTCAAACGTGGAATTCAAAACTTTCATAGAATATCATAATTAAAACTACATTTACAAAAACTAATTTGACGAAATAACAATCTAAACTGTAGGCAATGGTTACTTTAAAGCATTCTTCCTAGTTCACCGAAATAGGATTAGCGGTAAGACGACGCAAAGGACTTTGCGACCACGCTTCAACGTGTAACCGGGATATACGACATCCCGATTCCCGAAATAATCCTATTATGCCACCCATAGTGCATCGACCTCCGTGTTACTTCACATATACGGCCTCAGAGACATTAAATTAATTATAGATCCGCATAGTAAGCGTGGTAAATCCAGTTTTAGGAAGATGAAGAGACATATAATAGATTACCTTTTCCTGCGACTCTGTTCACGTGGAATAGTTTTAATTTCCTACCTAATTTCAATGACTACCTGCATAACTGTCACATAGAGATATCGAATAGCCAAATATAGGGAAAATATTTTGTATTAGAGAGGACAGGGAATAATAAGGATTTAATAAAAGAAATAAACTATACTCTGTGCAAATTCGTTCGGAATTTTTTCTATTCAAACTTGCCGATTTTGTGGGGTAAAAATTCCAGATCGAATTTGTACAGTGTAATAGAAGATACTCGTAGTTCCCGCTAAGTCTAACATTTCCATGGATAAAAGTGGCTTATACCTAATTATATCAGTATTACAAGTTAAGGGTATACTTACGTGAAATTTTGTAAAACGAATTATTGCAAGTTAATGAAATAATAATAATGTATGTATAAATATTTGAATAAACACTAATAATACGAATGAAACGCTAATATTGCTGGCTTAACGAAATATCAGTTGTGTTTGTACGTATTTTGTTTGTATTATTTATACTCTACATGCCTATGTAGGTGTCAAAGGAAATCAAATGTGATAATCTTAACGATTGCTTTGCGAAATTAGTACCTATATCGTATATATAATGGTGCTATATATAACTGACAAGATATTTAATATTCTAATGTACCCGTGTAATATTTGTGTGTATCTATGTTTGTGTGTGTCATTCTAGTGTGTGCAATGTTCTTTTCTTTAATGCATTTGCTTCATTAACCATTTTTTCGTAATAGATTATTGTAATTCGGCATAGAAACGTCATTAAATTGAACAAAAAATGTCAAATTATTGCTGTTTACGTCTACGTGTTGTCACCAAGACGCGATCTTAGTTTATCAAAACATGTGGTAAATCAAAAAAGGCAAGAAATGAATAAAAGAAAAGGATTTTATCCCGGAGGTATTATCTTGATGTTGTATTTAGTTACTACATATTTAAAAAAATTAAATTGTAGATCGTATTTGGACCAAGTATAGTCGCTGAATCAAACTGCTCATCGATTCGCCGAAGTACTATCTTATTATAATTGTGATAATGTTTACACTGAATTCTGTATTCGTACAAAGCAATAGTGTTTGCTGGTAGGCAGATTTTTACTACTGAATTTACAGTACATAAACATGGAATGTTTAAAAATATTATTGAATCTGCGAATGTATGCTAACACAATTTTTGGATTAAATTTTATTTTATTGATATCTGAGTAAATATTATTGTCATATCATTATTGCAGCAACTTGACCACGATCGAAACAGAAGAATAACTAAGACTCATAAACAAATTATCATTGTAATAATTACTTTTTATGACAACTTGCGACTTTATTTGGCATAGCATTTTAGCTGGCGCCCATATAATTATACTATAAGCTGGCGTAACCGTTTCCATCAAATGTAGAATTATATAAAAGTTATCTATAACTCTAATGTTCTCAAAGGATAATATATATATAAAGGATAATATATATAAAAGATATGTAATAGGACAATTCATTACTGTCCAAAGGTATAAGATTTTTACTCTGGCTAAATATACCACTAAATACGGCATATAAATAAATCTGTAAAAATTACCTACATGCTATGCGTTACGTTATACAATAAAAAATATATGATTATAACCGTGAAAATATAACCGTGAGAACATAGAGTACACCAAAACAAAGCCTAAAAAAACATTTAAGATTTTGAATGTATTATTTATATGTAAAGGTATACTATTCATTATTTCATAATACGAGTATCCTTATTCAATAGATTGTATACATATTCATATAATATTTTAGCTCGACACAACAAGAAAGAAGTCCAAGCTATGGAGTTAGATACATTAGTTTAACAATCCTACTATCAACTTTTTTATATAAATATTAGACGTTAATTTTGTAGGCAGGATGGGCCTTGATAGCGGGCATCGTAGATAATAAAACTTTATGAAACTATGAAAGGGCGAGGTCAAAATGTCCGCGATTATATCTAATTATAAACTATATATCGTGGTATTTAGGTAATATCGTATAATAACAGTACCTACTATTAAAGTTACTTTTCAACTTGTTAACTGTAACAATTTGGCTGTTGTAAATATGCCGATTTTCGAACTCTTTATTTCAATGATTCTCTAGAAATGTTTTTATTTTACTCTATACATTTAAACCTTCCATAAGACAGTCGAGTTTTGCGTTTAGCAATACCATTGGCTATTTCTTTTTTATTTGTATCATGTCACAATAAACTAAAATACGGAGTTAAACTGCATAATT
This sequence comes from Asbolis capucinus, assembly GCA_018249125.1. NCBI lineage: Eukaryota > Metazoa > Arthropoda > Insecta > Lepidoptera > Hesperiidae > Asbolis > Asbolis capucinus. The sequence continues at coordinate 78,965 of DWJZ01000002.1, forward strand.
ACGTTGTAAACATAACCAAAGGTATAATTGTCTAGGAATCAAAACAAAACCTACCATCGACCGCAAAGTTTTTTAAAATGTGAATTGCAGCCCTTTGGGCCAACTCTTCCCTGGTTGTCTGTAAAAGCAAAAAAACAAGGTGCAACGCCGTAAAGTATATAAAAAACGTCAAATGCTTAAATTACTATTTGTTGGTACCTATTCGTTTGAAAAACCAAATTTATTGTCTATCTAAGAAAATCGCCAGATTTTTTTGAACATGTGAAGGGATCCCATATACCACAAATATTGAAAAATCTGATTCTACCAGATGTCTGCGCAACCTAAGTTTGTATGTGAGAGATATATAAGATGTAAAAGACTTATAAAGATAACTTACACCGCCAGCTGCAGCTTACACTGTTCACGTGTTCACTATGGTCACTTAAATTGTAGTACTAACAATTATTTCATTCTCCTTACCAGGAATTTCACGTGGCGTATGTCTTCGTAAGAATGGGTAACTCACCGCGCCCAGGACTATGGATGTTAGAAAAATCTACTGACTATGGAAAGACATACAAGCCCTGGCAGTATTTTTCAGATTCCCCGCAGTAAGTTGATATTAACTCAGACAAAGTATACTTGTTGTAATTTTTGACTACAAACATTTTATAAATAACAAATATGTACGTTACATAAAAATGATATCAAAATGGTCTCTAAAAGTCTAAGTCTATCACTAAAACTTCCAAAGTGAGATAAGTGGATGATTTAAAAATAAGAGACCTTTTTCTTCATAAGTAACTACTTATACACTTTTTCGTAAAACGTTGACCACTATACACTGCTAATAATATAACGCACGGTTACTTATCGCGACTCTGTATAACTATAAACTTGGATACAGTTATGATTGTATTATTTTTCTATTTTTTAGAGACTGTGAAAGATTTTTTGGGAAGGAGAGTTTGCTGCCCATTATGAGAGATGACTCAGTCATTTGCAGTACTGAATACTCCAAGATCGTACCTCTGGAGGGAGGAGAGGTAACACACTCAAAAATATCCTTGATCTAAGGAAAATCAATAGGAAAATTCACATTTTCTTTTTAACACGCTTTTGGTGCCATCTACGAAAGTAGCAAGTTCAAAATCAGTGCTCACCCCAACACCTTTTAATGTCAAACACATATTTTGGACTAGTTACAAGAATATTAACGTATTTTACCCCCAGGCTGCCATTTGCTTCTACATTATAATTACTGTAAAAGAAAGTTTTAGTTAACTTTTAGTTTTAGTTTTAGTCTAAACAGACTGTATTGGTGGTAAAATACATAGATAGCCCCAGTTGTTAACTATAATAACTTTATAAAAATCTTTTTTTTATAATTATAACATTTTTTTATTATTTTAGATCCCAATTTCATTGCTGAATGAACGGCCGTCAGCGAACAAGTACTTTAATTCGTCGGTGTTACAAGAATGGACGAGAGCTACCAATGTCAGACTGCGTTTACTCAGGACGAAGAATTTATTGGGACATCTAATGTCCGTGGCTAGACAAGATCCCACCGTTACGAGAAGAGTATGTATTACTTACGTACATACATACGTACACAGCTATAAAATATCTTATATTTACTTAATCTTTTAATTGTAAATGGTATATTTGTATGAGTTTATTATTGTATCTATCACAAGCAAACGTCAATCATTATATTTTACTCTTAATTTTATTTTATTTCTTACGAAGCATGTACGAGTGATTATGCTTTTTAATTAATATCCGTGCGTAATAACGTACGCTGTAAAAGGATCCGAGGTTTCCTTTTCTCGTTTCGAAACATTATATAACAGGTTACCTAAAATAAGATACCTGAGGGTTCAATGTTCCAAGAACACGTAATGTATGTAATGTGTTACGGGTAATCGATTAAATGTGAACCGAATCAAAATAAACATCGGACATGACGAGGTGTCGAGTATTTCATTTAAGTATTTGCATACTTCTGCCGAAGAATTCTCTCTACAGCCCTTATTTTCTTCACAGTATTTCTACAGTATCAAAGATATAAGTATCGGTGGCCGATGCATGTGTAATGGCCACGCTGATACTTGTGATCCAGCTGATCCGGAAAGCGATTCGAACATCCTCGTATGCCGTTGCCAACATAACACTTGTGGACCGCAATGTGCTACGTGCTGCAAGGGATTTGAGCAAAAAAAATGGAGAATATCTGAAAACTGGGATCGATTTGCTTGTGAACGTTAGTATATATGGTTATAAATTATATTACATAATTTAATTTTGAAAGTCATTGAGATAAATAAATAGTCATTACTGCACCTCAATTTTAACGTCTATTACTAAGTACATAATCTCTTAATTTATTTAGTATTTTCTGACTTTACTTAATTTCATACATTAATTGTATTAATTAGTTACCGTTACTGTCATATTCCATTCAATTGACATTTTCGCTTTACCACATATTTTTCATGTAGCTTGTAATTGCCATAACCACACCACTGAGTGCGAATATGATCCGGAGACTGATGAAAAACGTCTGTCACTTGATATCCACGGACGGTACGAGGGTGGCGGTGTGTGCAAGAACTGTCAGCATAATACAGAAGGCATTAACTGCAATAAATGTAAACCAACTTATTACCGACCTTACGGCAAGAATTGGGATGAAATAGATGTTTGTAACCGTGAGTACTTTAATATTTATTTAAAAAAACAACCCTGGTTATGTACGACATTGTCAAGAAATATTTTACTAAACATATATTCGACTAATCTTATGGTGTAATTATTGGATATAGTTGTCAACACTGAGAAGAAGAATCATCTACAATGTTTTTTAATATTTCAGCATGCAACTGCAATTTACATTACTCAACTGGCAACTGCGAGGAGGAGACTGGCCGATGTGAGTGCAGACGAGAATTTAACCCTCCCAACTGCGACTCTTGTGCCTATGGTTACTTCGACTATCCCGACTGCAAGCCCTGTACCTGCAACCTCAATGGAACTGAAGGCCAGCATTGTACTCCCACTGATGGACGGGTATGCTTGAAAAACATTTTTTCCGTACTTATTTCGCTTTGTGGTAAAATCCGAACACAAGGGACAACATGTTCATTCTTTCCGGAAAACTGCTTTATTCTTCAACCCAACGAAAGTAAATAGTAATGTTAATTGTAATTATTTATTTATAACAATGATATTCATTTTATAAAACGATTAAATTTTTCTAACATACCTTTTTTGTTTTGTTGTCTTACTTATTGTCTTTCCTGCAGTGTCCGTGCAAATTCAACTATGCTGGAAATTCCTGTGAAATCTGTGAAGATGGATACTATTCACCTGAATGCAAAAGTAAACATTTTTTATAGTAAAATAACAATTCTCCAAAATTATTGAAAGTGGATTATAGTAATGACTTTACGGGTTGTTGTATGTCATCGTGTCGTATGCTCTTCGGTATCAACACGTTAAAATGTATTAAGTATTTTGGAATATATGTGAAAAGATTTTGATGATTCATTGTTTACTATAATGTTTCGTTTTTATTTTTTCAGAAATAAATGTAGAACAACTTATGTTTCAGATTGCGAATGTAATTCTGTCGGTTCCGTTTCCCATATATGCAATAAGGTCAGTGGGAACTGTACATGCAAGAGCAAGTATAGCGGTAGAACTTGTAACCAATGCGAAGCTGGATATTACAACTACCCCACATGTAAACGTAAGTATAAATAAATAATACAATAATCTTATTTACCAAACCACTCTAGGCCAGCGGGATGAACTACATATATGCCTATATATACATATAAATATACAGCTGTAATGAGACCAGACATATGTAGAATAGTTATGAGTTGACCGAGAATCGTTAGATATATAGATAATCCAGTCTAAAGGTCACTTACAAAGTATCTACCCCCGATTTCACATAAAGTGTAAAAACACGCTTACTGTTTGCTTAATTTATTGGTAAGCATATTTGAACTAGACCATCTAAACATTTATACGTATTTATCATTTATAGATTGCAACTGCGACACAAGCGGCACCCAGCCAAATATATGCGACGACATCACGGGTCAATGTATTTGCAAGACCGGATTCGGAGGTCCACGGTGTGATCAATGCATTGCTGGGTAAATAAACTGAAGTGTTTTGCCATATTTCTTTCGTCTTAAATACTATATTCTAACGAAAGGCGGTGATACATTGAAATGAACTTCGCACATCTCAACTCTAAACGTTTTGAGGCCAGAAAGTTCTTCTTCATCTCATGTTTCCTCTAATGATGCCCTATATTTGATGAGTTAACGATACCAACAATTCATAGTTGTTAATCATTACTACAATATTAGCTACATATGTATGTATATAGTCTATAAACTGAATTGTCTTTCGGTTCAGATATTACATGGAAGTAAAGGGAAGAGATCGAACTTGCGTGCCATGTAATTGCGCACAAACCGGCTCAACTTCTAAAAGCTGCTCAGCAGATGGCAAATGTAACTGCCTAGTTAATTTCGGAGGCAAACAATGCGATCAGTGCTCTCCAGGGTATTTTAAATACCCAGAATGTTTGCGTGAGTATTTTCAAGTTTCTTTCTTCTACATGAGCCCATAAGTACATTTCTAGAGTTCACTGATTGTAGTCATAAGCTTTTATTAAGGTCAGCTGTGCATCTAAGACTACATAGCCACTTACCATTAAGTGGTATCGTAGTCAAGCATTCACTTAATGACTGTAAAGTTTAAAGTAACGCTGTGGAGTAGGTACTATATGGAAGGCCTTTGTGTATCTATAGGAATATATAAATAGTGTAAAATCATAATATACATATGGTTATATATTCTATGAATATTTTTCAGCTTGTAACTGTGACGAGTCAGGTACAATAGGGCGCACTTGCGATGACAGTGGACAATGTCATTGCAAATCAAACTTTGATGGACCGAAATGTGATAAATGCAAGGAACAATTTTATAACTACCCTGCTTGCGAGGAATGTAATTGTGATCCACGAGGAGTCATCGCGAGCTTTGCTGGTAACATCATTAACCAACTATCCGGCGTGATAACATTGAAATGAAATGAAATGCATTCATTATGTCTTAGGAACAAAACTCACTTAACGAAAGTCAAAATTTAACCATAAAAAGTCACTACAACAAATACGAAATTAATAACAAAGTATCGATAGATAATACCTATCTGTCACCGGCTTTATAAACGAAGACTATGTTGTCGTATAATATTGAGGGTAAAATAACAATAAAATCCGTCTTAACCCGGTATCCATGACGTATAATTTACGTCCCTAACAAATAACATAATTTTACATGGCGCAGCCGATATAACATTCAATATCAATATATAAAATATAAATGGTGAACAAGTAACGTCAAAAGTGAAAGAATTAGAAAAAAGTGCAACGCGCGTAACCGGAATAATGAAATCGGTAGTGCGACCGCCTGCACCATTTTCGTTCGAGCAAAACATACAAAATGTAACGTCTGGTAATATAAACAAAGAATGGAGTGGCGTATTTGGAAGAAGGCCTTCATGATTTATTACGAAGCCTGTAAATTATCAAAAAAGTTCAAATAAATATTCTTCTTCATGATATTGGTGAAATATGTCGAAAAGTGTACGACCAGTTTACCAAGAAATTCGCTGCAGTTCACGAGTTACTACAAGCTTATACCAAATTTTTTTCATCTAAAAAAACATCACAATTCAAAGGCATCTAGTAACACGCTCACTAATTCCCACCTTTTAAATATACAAAACTATACTCAAAAGGATCACGAGCTTTGTGAATTAATTAAAATAATTAGGCGGGGCTAGCCAACACACAAAACAGTAATTATAGATATTTGAAAACCTTATTGGTATTATAAGGAGGTGAGCTCACGACCTCGTTTGGCATTTTATGGAAAGGAAACAGGGTCATTGTACCGAAAATGATGCGAAACGAAATGTTAAAAAAGATATATCTAGGTGTAGAAAAATTTATGTTGAGAGCTAAGGACATTATATTTTGGCCGAATATGAGTTCACGGGTTCAAGATTACGTATCGCAATGTCAAGCGTGTAGAGTGCCAATAGAAAACAAAGTTGTAAAGAACTACTAGTTCCACAAGAGGTATGTGACAAACCGTGATACAAAATAGGAGCCGACATCGTTCATAGAATTGATAAACAGAATTGATATATTGAATATATAGAATTGGTAAACACCCCTATAAGCTCACAAATTTCTTAACCGGCAGAATCGCTTTACAATCGAAAACTTAGAAGCATACTTCCAAGCCCGCCACATAAATTAAAACCTAAAATTCATAAAAATGTTGTAGAAAAAATTGCTTATAATCAAAATACTCAGAAAAATATATTATGATAGATCGAGTAGACATGTAATGCCACTAAAGATAGGCCAAAGAGTGAAAGTTAG
>DWJZ01000003.1:0-79695 GCA_018249125.1 Asbolis capucinus
AAAACAACAAGAAGAATGGACCAAATAGTAACGTCCTCGTACCGGCTTGCGAAAGTCCAGCAATCTTTTATGGGGCTCGGTGTACGGTTTTATAATAAAATCCCTAAATTAATACGAGATTTACCTGTGAACTTCAAGAAACGTGTAAAATCTCAACTCATAGGCAAGGGATGTTATATTATCGTTGAGTATACAAATGACAAGGATGCATGGAAATGATCCGCTCTGCTCCCGGTTCCCATCGGGCTAGTAACAAATCTTTATAATAGATTTAAGTTTTGGTATTAAAAGGAGTATCGGAAGGTTTTTTTCAGCCGCCTTTTTTTCCTTCCGGTCAACACTAGCGTACATAGTCTTAAGTTTGTAGTCGTTTATAAAGCCGATGACAGGTAGATATTGTCAATCGAGACTTAGGTTTTATCATAAATATTTGATTGTTTTAATACATATTTAATTATTAATTTCATATTTGATGTGGGGACTCTTTATTGTTAAATTTTGAATTTCGTTAAGAGAGCTTTTTGGATCCTAAGATGAAATAAATGCATTTCATTTCATTTTACTATCGGCAATCAATATACATATTACTGACATATTAATATAATACTTTCCTCGTCACCTTGACAAAAAACATGCAAGCGCAAAAATCTAAAGAAATAGTCAAAACTGTTTGTTTGTTACTCCTTCACACAAAAACTACAATAACCTGTTTTATTAAAACAGCACAAAAGTTGACAAAAAAGCCTCAAAATTGAGGAGCAATTAAAATAAGTTTTGGCTGATGTCTCACATTGAGAAAATATCACTTATATCAATTTGCTTCTAAGAACTTTGTATTATGCAGAATTGAAACTAGTGCATGTGCAAGTAATAATAATATTACAGTATGTATTATGTAAGTTATTCATTTATTTCATAGCGAGACTCGTCTGCCGTTTACTAATTCATATGATAGACGCTTAGTTCCACTGTGTTTTACAGGTAACAGGAAGCTAGTGGTTGATATAATTAATGAATATTGTTACCCAACGGTAACATTAATGAATATTGTTACAGTTGATTATATCACAACAGTTAATAAACACTCGACAGACAATGCCACTTCCTCTGAATTTGTCGTCCTGCTTTTGCATCGCAGCATCTATCGCTACTATCTAGAACCATGCAAAAGATATATGTAGGTATCTTATTAATAGACTAGACACGGCCCTCGCTTCGTTTCGGAAGAACTAGTTACCAAAATAAAGTAGTTATTGTGACATAACTGTAACAGTTAGACGATATGGTAGCGCGGACTTATTTGTAGATATGTATGTATATATTAATATACTGTATAAAACTATAGTACATCATTGTGCTCAATTGTCAATAATTTCCGCAGCGTACGCGATATAGGGATTTTTATAACACGTTGGGTTACATAATCTAAGTTTTTATACGGAGTCTAACGTTTTTGAAAATATTTTATGGCCTATGTTCATCAGGGATAGTGTAGGAATTTAATGATAAAAGAATTTTTCAAATCCACCCAGTAATTATACCTCTTCTCACACAAACAAAGAAACAAAACTTAAATTTTACCTGTTTATAATATTAATATAGACTATTTGTTTTCGTAATTTAAAAAAGCACAATTAAAATGAATCGTTACTAATAGGACGCGAAAGTTTGTTAAGTCTCTCTCTTTGTTACCTTTTAACGCCTAAACTACCGAACCGGTTTTGGTATAGAAGAATAAATATATTTAGAAATTTAATTTGAAAAACAACTTATTTCTTGATCTGTTTAAAAAGGTTGGGTGCATATAATAAAATAAGATGGACTCCTGATATTGACGATAATCGAAAATGAAAGTATGATGCACGGATACCATTACAGACATTTTCGAGAAATCAGTTACATAATAACAACAAAATTTCCTTATTCAATGTTCTGACAAACAGATACGTGAATTTGTAATTCCTTTTACTTTTGGAACCCTTTAGTGTGGTCGTGTGTCGAAGGAACATACCTACTTTCCTTTAGTTCGTCGAACTCACTTTCTCCTCCCGATGGAACTCCCATTGTCATGTAAACGTATCTATAGCCCCTGCTCGGAATGTTATTGTACCCGCGGCCAGCTCCCACATATTTTGTATGATCCCTCACTTATCTACGTTCATCTATGCATATCCCATTGTCATTGTTCATTTCAATCTTGACAAACGAAATATATATAAACAAATATATCTTTTTAGTAAAGCATATAATTTTCGCTGTATTCTCAAAAAAGTGTGATAAAAACGAAAATACATACCTATAACGGTACGTATGACCTGCAAATTGAGAATATCTATCGATATTGAGTATGATACCTAATAGGGTTTCATCAGACACACATACAAATTAATTTTGATGGTTATGATTGGGGGCACGACACGGCCGATGAACGTGCGAAGATTTTTCTCACTTGTTATTCAATGTTCAAGTGGAGCTGAGCTTCAGTTATGAATACACCGTGAACAGTTTACAATTTAACAGTGTTTATTGTAATTAAAAAGCAAAGACCGTAGAGAAGATATAAGTAATACTTTGGGATAATCTTATCAAAATGGATGAGTATTGTGTAACTTGAAAGGGTAAGTTTTTATAACTAAAAGCTTATTGTTTTCGAAACGTGTCAGTAACATGAATATAAATCGATATCGATAGAATCTCTACGCATTTTTGTTCCATTTGCTTAGCGTGAACAGTTATTTAATCTACAAGGTATTGTTTGTTTATCCCCATTCTTTAGATAAAACACGTATTTTTCTACACGTGTTTTAATAACCCACGTATAGTGTTTTCTTAATATTAAAGATAAAGAGAAACTGCGAGAAACCAAAGTTCAAAACAAGATGTAATCTGCGAGCTCCGAGTGTAAAAACACTGGATGCGGTCTTAGCCAGATGCAGAGACGTTTTATTTACCTAGCCATAATGCAGTTCAGAGTTACAAATTATTTAGTATTGTCTTATAATATTATAGTCACTGTGATTGGAAAGAATTACTCATTCCTGTGTTATGTCAGTATGTTTGGTCACATAAAGTAGCGTATAGGCTCAAAACAAACTGAATAAAATGGTGATGTTAATCATAAAAAGCTAATTCAATTGATGAGGAAAATGAAAACTAAATCCTTAATTATTTTTTTAATGAAAAATACATAACATTGAAATATTTTGATCCTTAAAACCAAATTTAGAGCATTACGCTGGTGCCATCAGTGGCTTCACATGAGGCCACACTTGATCCGGTTGACCCTCGCAATCATTAAATTAAGATATGGTTGACATAAAGCTAATGCCACACTATTTTGTAACACTCACCAGTGTTGTTATCGTTTTATCGATTGTTTCACGCTATTAAAAAGAAACTAAGTTAAAGTTTGCTTACCATAAGATGGGATCGTAGTCACGCGTTCACTTATTTAACGTGAAAAAATAGTTTTGAAGTTACATGTATGTATAGTGTAAAAGCGAAATATCCAACAACATCATTCGTATTTAATATGTCTTACTCTCCGTTACTCACTATCCTACTATCTCACTGCGATATATTTTTTCCTTAACTGCTTAATTAATTATTAAAATGTGTTACAGTTATAACTTTAATAAATGATTCATATAAAAAATATTGTTCTCAAAATATTACACATTTTATTAGCTACATAGTAAAGCTATCGGAGTTCTACTAATTTTGAATGTAAGAATAAATTTATCGGTGTTCCCTAGATCAATACAATAAAAAGGTATTAAAAATGCAACAAAAATATGTAACACGCACTGAGTTGTACCATTTAAATAATTACATTTTGTTATAAATTAAATAGTCTTTACAAAAAATAAACTTACGTCTATCTCCTTACTTAAACAAGTCGATAATAGTGCAAAAAAGTTTATGTTAAAGTTTATGTATTACACACACTTAATCTTAAACCCCAGGCACACTATCAAAATGTGAGCGAGTTAAAAGCGAAAACTGCTCGCTTCGTGGGCGTTACGAGTTTGTATGTATATTTACTCGACACGCTGTTCAAAATTGAATTGTATCATAAATTGAACGAAACGCGGTTGAAGTTTGCTGTCAACGTAGTTGTAGCCAATAAAACACGGATTATTAGAGACAACTCAAAAAGTACTCGTCATATGTTGTCAAATAAAATGGTACCAGATGACAAGCATCAGCTTTCGAACGAAACAAAGAAAATTTGAAGTAGTATAAAAGATGTTGCCGTAAAATGCAGCATGTCAATAATAGACATCAATAGGTTTAAATAATGTACAAGGATCTGACGGCCAACCTTGCGATACCAAAGGTGAACTTATTTTTGCAATAGCCTCTTATGACATTATGAAGCATAGTATTGATGAGCGAAGTACGTTTCGAGCCAGTATCACTATTTAAAGTCTAAGTTTCTGTGCTTTTGAAAGGCAATTTTGAAGTTGGCGATTCCCCTGGCCCATGTCCTCAAGCGACGGAGACCACTCATCATCGGATATCCTTACTAACTTCTCGCCCTCGCGTCAGGTATAAAAATGAAGTCAATAAGAGCTCCTAAAACTGATAGAGCCATCTAACATACGTAAGTGTGCAAAATAATATTATTCTCTCGCTAGAAATGCGCCATTGTCTTCGCTTTCAACTCGCATCGAAGAACTGGTGTGATGCCATTGTTATTGTTTTAGTAATGATATGATAAAAATCATTACCCGCATGTTCTACTCGTAGTATGGCCGATAGTCCATATAATTATGTAGCACATAGCACACGGAGCTCATGTTTCACCACCAGCGATGTGGCTCCCACTACAGGTGTCGTGTCTGGTCTGAATGTCTGTCGACCCTCGTCGTCGACACACTTTCTTATTGATGATTATATAATCAAGATATTTTTAATAGTTAATGTGCCGACTGAAGTATTCAATACTTAATAGTCATAGACATCTTAAACTACCAGTTACTTTAAATATGTTCTCAATTAGGAAAAAAACTAAAGAAATACGACTGGCTGGACTGGAGACGGCGTTATATTGTTTATTTATAATATGTTAGGACACTCGTTCTTCTATGACAAGTTTACAGTGTGCCTTTGTCGCAGTGAGTCAGTAACAGTTACGATATATTAGTAACCCAGTAACGTTTCGCTATGATACACCTGCACTAACCTTTCCACAAAAACTCTGCACTAACATTCTTACTTCCATCCGCTATCCAGCGATAATAATTAAATTTTTTGGAAAAAGGTATCTAAGGCTCCAACGCATAAAGCCTAAAGATTCGATTACATCTGATTTGGTTGACAAAAATAATTAATTTTTAATACAAATGATATGCTAATGGGAAATAACTGAGGAACGAGTCGAGGAGAAACCTGGTGGTAGTTGAAAAAAACTGACGTAAAAGTTTCGCCTAGCTTCTGATGCGTCTCTACCCTCTACTGCTACTTGCGACAAGCGTGTACAAATAATTATATTAATGGGATCGTTAGCTATTATAACATAATGACGTCGGCCGCTAGTTAATAGTATTAATTATTAATCTTTAGATGAGTATAAGGTGACTAATGTCAGTAATGTCCGTCCACGTGGCGCACCATAGACGAGGGAGAAATGAGATTTGTTTTATTGTTCCCTTATTACCAACTTGTTATATAATAATGTGGTTTCGGATCACAGGCAGATCGAGAATGAAATTCTCAATGATGTAATATGCTTTAATTTAGGCTGAATATTATTAACAATTATAATATATTCTTTTAATATTACAAATAAATATTGATCGAGTTGGAAACATGTACAATTGCTATAAAATTTCACCTAGAAACATTTAAACACGAGCTTCCAGCATATATTTTAATGCAGCATAATAAAAGATTTAAAGCAGAATATAAAAAAATGTAGTGTACGCATTTCATATTAATCCGCTTAACCTTTTATCTAGTGATTTAGAACATGTTTCACAGAGAAATACAAATAATTTGTGATATATTTATACGTTCAAATACCCCACACGATGCTAGTAATTATGATTTACTGAACACAAATCCAGCATCTCACATGAGCGATAAGACAACTTTACTTGGCATCAACGTCAGGCGACTACACTGACAGACGTTCATTGTATGGCTCCATGACCTCCATATAAATGAACAATAAGACAACTTATATGCGATATCGGTACAAATAGATCGTCAACATCTACTTGTGATTCCATGCTCGTCGGAAATCGCCGTTAACCTCATTTGGGCGAAGAAAGCGGGTGTAGCAACCAATGTTCACATAACTCGGAAGCAGGTCACCTATTTCTGAGACGTATCGGATATTTATTTATTAGTTTACAAACGATACCGCCATATCAATATTTCTTATTAAAAGAAATTGTTGAAGCTACAATCAAAACCCGGTAACTGCAGCGTCCGTGAACAGTGAAACAGTTCAAACAACAGGTTGTCACACTGAACCGAACCCCCGATCTATAACAAATAATATCCCTGATAACATCGGGGATTAGGTAAACATTAGTAGCAATGTGGAAGCAGGAATGTCATTATCAATTACGGCTTCAAACCGCAAAGCTACTTCCACGACATATTAGCTTCACTTCCAAAAGTGTTCGAACTTTAATCCTCTTAATTTATCTAAGCTGTAATGTGTATCAGATTCCATAGTTTAATCGCAAGTATTAATATATCTTTGGACAACTAAGACACGGCCATCGAATCCCAAATCAAGTGTTAGCTTGTACTATGGTGATCAGACAGCTGATAACCATACATATATATTCTTAAATACATACTTATATAGATATTTACACCCAGACTCACAGAACAAACATTCCTGTTCATCACAGAAAAGTCTAACCTGGGTGGGAATCGAACCTTCGGAGTAGTAGTCAGGTTCACTAACCACTAGACCAACCGGCGTGTCAATTGATCACAATAATCGTAACATTGTTTGTATACTAGTATGTGCTCATTTCTGATTACTGTATAAGATTGTTAAATCTGCGCCTTTATTTCAATCAGATCATTGAATATGTATTCTGCAATCTCAATTACAAGTAAGTAAGTAAGTAAGTAAGTAATTACAAGTAAGTTCATCTTTAACTTGGGCTGCTCGACCAATGTTAGGCACAAGTTTTGTACTCAAATTCAAAGATTGGCAGTCTTTGAGCCTTCTTTATTTCTATATTGCGTTCAGTTCTAGTGCCCTATTGATAGCTTAAATCAGAGGTTTAGGTTCCTTTTCTGGTATATGATACATGTCTGTTTAGAACCGTCTACAACGGCAATGGCGCTCCTTGATATTGGAGTGTCAATACATTTGCAGGTTTCTCCAAGGTTGGTCGTGCAATTGATCGCTCATGCGCTGCGTCAGACGTGGACAAAGTAATGTACACTTGCATTTAACTGCGTCTAGCCACCAGGTCAAATTTAGATGAACTAAAAGAAATACTTCAAAATGTACTTTAGTTTTTTAAGGAAAATGACCACATAATGCAATCTTAACATTTTAGCTCCAAATGCTACATCGATACGTTGTCGTTCCCACGATATGAAAATGATTCATTGAAACTACCTCGCTTTATCGTCATAACTTAAGTTTATTTTTCTTCTATTTTAATTTAATCTTAAATTAAAATTTACAACTAAATCTCCACTTCAATACTTAATTGATCATTTGTATCGAGATTTTAACAAAAATTTCAATGTAGTTTCAGCACTGAACACAAACAGCTTATCCTGCCTTCTTAGTTACTGAGCAATTACACGGTTTTAAGGTTAAGTATAGGTTGTATGTATTCTATTTTTGTGCGCATTTTAAATTAAATCTTAGAAGCCGTATTCTATAGAAACGCGTCAAACGCAGCGTACTTCGCCGACGTAATGCCGGACTTAGGAGAAACAGCATCTGACCTCTAGATTCCTAGTTACGTTACCTACCTTTTTACGATTCATAGTTCTTACTACATATCGTATTGCTTAATCATTCAATTTAGTACCCAAGATGCTCTCTTAAAGCTTTTATTATGCGTGTTAGTATATTTTATTGGAAGTACATTGACGCTAAAAAGACAACAGAATGCAAAATGTTTACCACACTCAAAATACAGATTGTTTCTGTTTCAAACTTTTATTGAACGTGCAAAAAAAGATTCACAACCGTATTGTTTTTTGCTGACAATATGTATATTACGTGTTACATACATTTTATCGTTCATTTATCATGAAGGCGAGAACGGTCACACCAGACCCATCTGAATGAATACAATAGCTGGAGCAGAGATGCAGTATGTATAGATATCTATTCGCAAGAGTACGTTCTACAAACGGGTTTCACTTTTTTCGTTACTAAACCGAGATACTGCGAATGACTAATAGTCACTCTCTCTCAATGATACATGGTTTTGTATTTGTGCAAGGTTCTAAGGAGAACAAAGAACTTCATTTTAATAGAGTGCCTGTCATCACGTTCGAGGATATCAAATTGTAACCAATTTGGTCTGGGCCCTCAATGACAGCCGCGATTGGGAAGGAAGGGCTGTATGTGGGAGTGGAGGGGAATGTGCAGCTTCTTAGCACACTGCACTCGCAATCACATTAGTCATACTATGTGGGCAGAATATGTTCCTGGCATTTATTTTTTGTATTTATAGACTACAGTTTTGGGTTAAAATTTCAAAAATCAATTAGGCATGCCTATCGGACAAGAGAAAATGTGGGGGACAATTTAGTACATTTCCGTCTACTTCTCTTCAATTCCATTTCTTTTCAGGTGTCAATTTTTAAAACCAACCCCATAATTTTAATAAGATCTTCTTAGGAAAACATGAGTGTAACAGCATACCAGGAAATACAAAATGATAGTAAGTTCATATTCGATTGAACTTCCTCAGTATACATATGTATGTGAGCTCTCCAGATAGGTAGATTATTAACTTGTTATTCACTAGCGTTACTAACTCGTACACCTTACAAATCATACAAAAACAACCGTTGTTCCTATAACCTTAAATGTATACCGGTTATTATTTTTATTTTTAGTAGAATTTGTCATACCCAGCTCCGCAATAACAAGCGCTGGTGTTTCCTGCTAACAAAGCCCGCATTATGTGCACAATACATACATGCCCAGATCCACATTAATTACTACTTTATTGACACTCTTCGCTGAACTGTAATTCCTATTATTATATTTCTATCTTGTTATTATCTACTTAGTACATGTTATTAAATGGTTCATAAATAATGACAGACTTATCGGAGTACACATGTTGCGTACGTCGGTCTCAATATCTCGATGTTAGAGAGGTTTCATTACCCCCTTAAAGTTTTTTGACCTCCCTACACTAGGTACGTACATGACACATTATTATTTTTGTTTTATCGATAAATGATTTTGCAAAAATAACAAACGAGTTGAGTATGCATTTAAGTTTTATTTTGCAAAGTTAACGTGTTATCTACTGAACCTAACTATGAAGATAGTATGCAGACACCCTTTTGTTACAGTTTAAAATGACTGAAATTTGTTTTGTTACCAAAATATATTGTTGCGACAAGTGTATCCATAGAAATAACTTGGTCACCCACAACTCAACAAGCGACGGTTTCAAACAGAAGTGGGACATCTCAGTGGCCTACACACGTTCTTGAGCTCTTGACACAACTGAATATCAAACATTGCAAAATTTATTGACTCTAGCGAAGTTCACCGCACAAGTATTTTTTTATCGGTTAATTGATCGATTTCATGATCATTGTAACTCAGATATAAAACGTTCAATTAACATCTAAGTAGGGAAAATTTTTCAATTCCTGTAATTAAATCACTCGGCTCACCTTAGCAAAGTTAAAGCGATTAGTTCCTCATGAAGCTTGTCCGAGACGAGGTGGAGAATCGAAAAGTCATTCAACGGGCGAACATAACATTTCACTGTTTTTTCGTGTTGTTTTACTTAAAATGTCGCATTCACATACTAATTATCGAGAGAAATTGCGCGGTTTACGTAGTGGCGCGCGGCTGTGTGCCAGAACACTGAGGTGTGCGTGAAGTCGCGGAGCCAGTGACTACAACCACACTCGACGCGCGCAGCGAGAGTTGTGTCTGGTGGCCAGATCTGGCGGTTGGCGCGCCACCAGTCGCCGTCGCCGGACTCGCGGGCGGACAGTCGCTCCGCGGCGACCGCTGCGGATGCCGCGACCGCGACCGCGGCCTGCCACTGCATTTGCGAGATGCGGAATACAGATATGCACACATTTGCGCAGCCTCTCGTTATCTTTGACTTGAAGTTGCAGATGTTTTGATGAACTTACTACAACGATATCTTGTTTAAGATAAAACCGCTCACAAGTTGACATGAAGATCTTTTAACGCGAAATGTGCCTAATAAATTATAATGTGGTTAATGAACGGCTTGTTTTGATAGATGTATCACTGGCGCCTGATGAACAAGATAAAGCTTCTTTTCTCAATCTGTGTATGTCGTCCAGGTACATGGGTTTTTCTTCAAAATATGTATTTATTCACTTAGTTCATTACAAATACCTATTTTCTTTCTTTAAAATATAATTAACTATTAATGACAATTTATTAAATAGCTCTAAATTAGTAAATCCCATTTTTTAACTATCCGCTATTAAACGTAGAAGTATGTACTTAGTTACATATATAAATTTAGTTTTAGGAAGATCCAGAATAAGCGATTACGCCCGGATTTTTGTGACCGAAGTGCATAACATGTATGCATACTAGTAATACTTATCAGATTATGAAGATACTTGTGACTACTACTGTTGAAAATTTGCATAAAAACTAAGGTTAATTATATATGTTTTTTAATCACATTGAATATAGGAATAACTCCAATAATCTATTAGTAAGACACATAATACCTAATTATATAAACCAAATATAGTACAAGCAAACATAGTACCATTTTATATAAATATTTTATAACGCAGGTTATCATTAAAACCGCGAACTCTATAGAGTTTTTAAAGAGTAGTGTCACTAGGTACCAATATGAAAGAAAGAGCGCAATATATGCGCATGATAAACGATAATGCAGTAAATATAAACCGATGTAATGCAGTACACACTATAAAATAGACATTAAACTTAGCAAGAAGATAGCGAAGCAGCAAAACCACTTTCTCAGTTCATTAGCATTCAGTACATAGCCTCTGAAGATTGATATAATCATGATCCGAGTACAAGTAAAACAATACAGCGCAAAATGTCTTCTCAGGCAGAATAATGAATAGGGTAAGGTACACGAAGTGTACTGAAGGGAGCAGGTGTTCGTGCAATTGCAGACATTAAACGGCTCGCGTTACTGTTGGGTGAGCACGAGCGCTCGCCTGCCATACGGTACCGAGACCGACCCCCTTGCAAGGTCTCTCTCCAACCACCATTCTACGTGTATTATACATCTCTATCGTGTTTAAGTGCAGACTGACGACAGCAACAACGACGCGGTGAAATATCGCACTAACTTTGTAAGGTTTTTACAGTTGCTGTCGCAAGTTGCGTCTTGCGACCGTAAAATAACGTATATGTATATATAGCTACGACAATATATTACACAGCAATAAAACCATCTAGTTTTATACCTGAATTTAAATATATGTATTTCACCATGAGGTGAATTAACATTAATAATGAACCATATTGGCGAGCGGTATTAAAAATAAGTAATTTGTAGCGCCCCAGTGCGGCGTGGAATTATCGTTTACGAACGACATTTTTACTCTCAAGACATCGCAACGTAGAACGTCGCAACGACACTCGCGACATTTTGTCGCGTCGCTGTCGCATGTATGCACAGACAAGTTACGGTACTCAGGGTGTTGGTGTAAAGTTGTTTGGACGTTGTCAAGGGCAACGGAGCCGATACACCGAGTACGGTGTACCACGCCGCTGCCAGCCCCAGACGTGAACGAAAGCTTCCACGTGACAATACTGTTGGATAACTTTAATTTTTATTTACTTGTGTTATTTAATGTTATGTAATATTGGTTTTGTGAATACATCTGTATACTGCTGGGTTTTGGAGTAAGTAAATATCTTGTAATTTGAATATGTGAATAACGTATTTTTTAAAGTATACACTACTAACCGTTGGTTATGTTAAGACATCATGTACCTATGTACTAATCAATATTTACCATTTTATTGTATAATAACTATTGTGATCTACTACAAGATATAAATTACCGAGAAATGAAGTAACTCAAGGACAAGTAAATTGATTTTTTGTCTAAATTGGTTCCTCCTAATAGAATCAGAAATTTAAAAAAATCTTATATCAACGTTAAACCTCATTAATTCACCTATTAGAGGACATAAGCAGGCTATTTTATTTATTAGTTGTCCAAAGATATTTATAGGCAGGAAAATTCTAGGTAACTCAATGATTATTACTAAATTTTTTTTCCATGAACAAGTAAAGAAATAAAATTATCGACGGCATCATAACATACGAGTATTATTGTAATTATAAGTAATATACTGAAATGACAAGAATATATTTTGTAATATATACATATTGTTTCAGATTTCTAAATACAATCCGTACTATGAAGAGGATGTTAGATTGGGTATGATGACTATAACCAGAACTGTAAGCGACGGAATCTCCTCGACTGCTGCTCCGAGCAATTCTTCAACCAATTTACAATCCTTGTATTGTTCACACTTATGGACGAACAGCGATTTAAGAAAAACTGTTCTCAATGCGCCTTACACACAGTCCCGAGGAATTAAGTACTGTTATTCTTGTAAAGGAAAAATAAGAAATTATGAGGTTAATTCCAGTGAAAATATTTTTGAACCGCATACTCATTCTACTCCTAAAGGAAATTTAATGCTAAAAACTACTACTTTAACAGATATTTCGTATAACGATACTAATTTTCGTATAAATACATCGAATAAATATTTAGATGAAATCGAAAGCACTCCGAGGGATAATCCATGCATTCCGTCGATATCTCGGCAAATTGATGCAAGTTTTCGGCAAAAATTTACGGACATTTCGTTTGAACCGAACATTGCTGAAATTAATCAACGAAGACTGAGAAAAAGCCTCAAAGGCATCGGCTGTGTGGTGAACTTTACTTTGACTGAAAAGTCATTAAAAAAACGAACTCAAATACAAGCGTTTTCGATAAGTGTTATGATTGTGGCGATAGTTGTGATTAGTTTAATCTTGGTAAATTTTACTTCACCTAATTTCATTCCTGCCAGTAATGTTACTAGTACAATTGTAGTGCCAACCAAAAATAATGACTTAAATGAAACCTCTTCTGCTGTAGTTAGTCTCTCAGATCTCCCGTACACCACAGATATTACAACTAGTGCTTATGGAACTACGGGAACACCTGCAGTTACTTCTACAAAACAACAATCACTATCTAATGTTATCTCAAAAATCCGCAAGAATATAAAAACATATCCTAAACATCCCAAGAATATTGAAGATTCTCGAAAGACTGTCCATATTATAAACAGAGATTTGTCGCCAAGGTTTTGTTCGTGCCAAAAAAATGAAGTTTGTATGTTAGATGAAAATACCGGTACATCGATATGCAGGGCTGCTCTTGATGTGGACGATCCAACAGGTACATCATTAACTTACTTCGAATCGATTCATAATTAAATTACTTACGTAACTTATACCTGTTGTCTTTCTTAAAATACAGGTTGCGGAGGACTGTGCGCCTTAGAAACAGAGGCCTGCCAACTAGTAGATAAAGCACGCGGGGTTCGCGTCTGTCGACTACTATCCCTTGTAACGTGTTCTAGCAAAGAATGGCGATGCCGCAATGGACTTTGCGTGCCTTTAGAAGCACGATGTGATGGATC
Source organism: Asbolis capucinus (assembly GCA_018249125.1). NCBI lineage: Eukaryota > Metazoa > Arthropoda > Insecta > Lepidoptera > Hesperiidae > Asbolis > Asbolis capucinus. The sequence continues at coordinate 13,892 of DWJZ01000003.1, forward strand.
AGTTCAATGTTACGACAGATCCGACGAATTTCACTGTGGTATGTGTATGTATAAGACTTCTTTTTTTTTTGCGCGAATGACATCGGTGACTGCTCGTGCATACCAGCACAGTCGGCTGTGCTGGTTATGTGGGACCCACGATAAACCTAGATGCATACTTATTTAACACCACCTGAGGCTTTGATCGAATGGCCTCTCAGCCTTCATCTGAAGCGACCCCCCTTGGAAATAAGACTTGGTGCGAATTCTCCTTTTTTTCTTCTTCTACACTTGTATCCTGCTGTAACAACAAATTAACCGAAGTCGCACAAGTCTTATTTGCCCCGCCTTTCCAGGCGGATATCCGCCTAACTATATAATGCTTTAATTTAATGTAATAAGTAGCGCGTGCAGTGATAGCCTGGTGGTTCGAATGTTGGTCCCTCGAACGGAAGGTCCCGAGTTCAAATTTTACTGCGCGCACCGTTAGTTTTCAAAGTAATGTCCGTGTCAGAAGTTAATTGTTACTTACTACGGTGAAGCAAAACATCTTGAGGAAACCTGTACTCCTGAGAGTTTTCAATAAGGTTCTCGTAGGTAGATGAAGCGGTAATAGCCTAGTGGTTAAGAATTCGGCCTTCTACTCGGGGGTCCGGGTTCGAATCCCAGGGCGCGCATTTCGAACTTTTCGGAGTTATGTGCGTTTTAAACATTTAAATGTCACTCACTATAACGGAGAAGGAAAACACCGTGAGGAAACCTGCATGCCGCGGAGTTAACAACTCAAAGGCGGTTGAAGTCTGCTAATCCGCACTTGGCTAGCGTGGTGGACTGTGGCCTTAACCTTCTCATTCAGAGAAGAGACCTGTGCTCAATAGTGGGCCATGATCAGTTGAGATGAAGTACAATGAACTTGCTGACCAGGAATTTCACAACTGTTAAGGCATGTTCTCCTATCGTTACTGAAGTTTAGATAATTAGAAAAAAAGGCCTGTAAAATATATAATTGGAAATTAACATACAGAGTAGGTATTTATTTATATACTATTAGCCCTCGATTAGATCTAATATCTTGATGAAAACTAGCAGTTAGTATTTGTTCTAGTATATTTCTTCTTAATTGGTACTTCACGTGAGATTTACATTTATTTTCAAGGTTCGTGTGTATTAAAAGTGTACACAGTTTATAAGAATGAGAGTGTTTCAACACGATAACTCTAGGGCCGCGAGCACCCACCTCCTAGTGCACGTACCTCGCTACATCAGCTTAAATACATTTTATTAATCTAATTGTAAAATAAATAAATCTATAAAATGTTTTCACATAACAAGTTTCCATAGTCATACCTTCGCACTACGATGCCCTATGTCCCGAACAGTATAAGTAGTTGACTATCCCGATTATAGCTAATTACGTGAGTAAAAGTCATAGTCAGTACATCTCTAGAAGCTACTTACGTTCTGGTTGCAGACTGTGACCTGACCAAGGAATTTCGATGTAGCCAAGCTATATCATGTTTTCCAAACACGAAGCTCTGTGACGGAGTCATTGACTGCTGGGATGGACACGACGAAGTCAACTGTACCACAGGTCAGTTCACGTAACTCAATATTAATTTAACTTAACAATAACTGTAATCAATGAGTAGATTAATGTTTAGCGATATATGTATGTATTAGATTATAAATTATTTAACTATATGGAGCAGGCAAGCAATGTCATGATTAAAGACCGAACACAGACATGGACTACAACCGATATTTTATGTGTTTTATTAGTATATTTTAAGATCAGAATTTTCCACCCGTCAGTATATAATAACAATAGCACAATATAATAAATAATAAAACGATTCCGAATCAGTAATCTCAGGACTCCGAGTAATTAGATAATAATGGTGCTTAATTACGGAACCCTTAATAGCGCTCGGCCTGACACGTACTTACTTGACCAAACGATTTACTTCCCGCGACTACTGCGGGCCTTGCACTCCCCCTCTCCCTTTTCCTCTCCCCTTCTTCAATCTCATAGTTAATACCCTATGTGGCGCATGATTACAAAAAATTATGCTTATATTCCCGATAATGAAGAACTTTCAAGCCCTTCAAGTATTTTTTGTCAGAAATTGTGGCCGATGATTTTCCTCAAGTTAAACTCAACCTCTGTAACACAAATTATTCCATCTAAATCAGGTCACTAGTTTATCCGAGAGAAAGTAACAGATAGATAGACCGAGAGACATATACTTTGCATTAATAATTATTCGTGAGAACATAAAATATTGAGCAGGACAACATTCTAAGTTTATGCGATTTATTTGTCCATGTCGGTTATTTAGCAGTCGAGACCTTTTGTCCTTAAAAACACACTATTTTTGAGGAGTTAGATAACCCAAGAAAAAAACAGAAAGTTAGTAAAATTTGTATCATAAAGTAATACAAATCGTATAATATACCGTTGAGCACTCCTCAGATCTGGGTTACGAATGCGCTCATGCCGATATAACGGCATCCTGTACAGTGAGGTCCACTGGTATCATTTATTGGTTGGTATGTTGTTTAACAAATAATAACCGGGGTAATAGATAAATATGACATTCATAAAACAAATACATCATCACACGTAACTCCCTACAACAATCACACAGCCTATACATACATATGTAATTCTGTACAACAAGACGTATGTTTTCAGAATGTCCTGAAGATCAGTTCACGTGCACAGATGGACAATGCATCGCGGGGTCTCGTTTTTGCGATGGATTAGCAGATTGCGGCGACGGTAGCGACGAGCCCCGCGGCTGTGGAGGTGCCTGCAGTACCCACGAGCTGCAGTGCACGAACAAGCGCTGCATCGCTAGAGCCTTGTCGTGTGACGGCCGTGATGACTGCGGTGATCAAACTGATGAATTGCATTGCACTTGATATTATATTTTGGGTTATTACGTTAACACATTATTTTACTTAAACCTGTCGTTAAGAACCTGTTGCATGTGTTCACATTGTTTACAAATAAAACTAATAATTGGTAGGTACTGTGTACCTGATTACATAAATAGTAAGAACTGAAGCCTAATATAAATATCTTTGGACAACTCACACACGGCCATCTGACCTCAAACTAAGCGTAGCTTGTTCTATGGTGATCAGATAACTGATAAACAAAATATATACTTTTAAATGCATACTTAAATAGATATTTCTATAACACACCCAGACACACAGAACAAACATTTCTGCTCATCACAGAAAAATTTGACCTGGGTGGGAATCGACCCCACGACCTCCGGTGTAGTAGTCAGGTTCACTAACCACTAAACCAACCGGCCTGTCAAACATTACATTAAAAGTAAATTTTAGTGTCAAATTAAAAGCTGGTCAAGGCGAACCCAACAGCGATCTAACTAAATCTATATTGATTGACTATAGGCCCCAATTATTTCTAGTTTACAGTTTGCGTGTGCTTTTATATTTGATGATTCTTTTATTCATCTTACTTTGACACCTATAATCATTAAGTCTCGTCATTTTTGTTTGTTTTTGTTCCACAAAATAAACTTTTTTTATAAATTAGATATCTTTGAATCAATTACCTAAATACGACTACTACCTACTTGGTATATTTACTTACCTAAGAATAAGTGTTACTTATAATAATGATAATGAAATGCATTGGGCAGGTATAACGAATATCGATACTTTACTCATGACTAGTAACGAAAGAAAGTCATAGTTAGTCATAAAACCATCGAATCAGAAGTTTATTACGCAATTAAATACCTTAAGTAACTTGAGCACTTTAATGATGTATCACGTGACCTTATTTCATATCCTTTATTTTGTTATATAGCAGTATGAAGGATAACAAACATGATTGTACAGAATTGGGCTACAAAAAAGATTAAGGGCTACAAAAAACTGTACAAGTTTTATCAAATATTCTTTATAGAATGGGGTAAAACATTGGGGTAATTCACATGATCAAGTCAAAATCATTACATTCATATATATACATATAGGTATATAAATAATACGTGCATAGTAGCGGTACTAGTTTTAGAAAATTATCACCATCGCATACTTCAGTATCATAACACCAACAACGAGGTAAAGACTTAATTATTCAACGAAATAAAATAATAAAATTTCATAATACTGAGGTAGCGGAAAATAAGATAATCCGGTTTTCTATTAATATTAATAAATATTACCAAATATAGATACGAAAGCAACTGTGTATATATTTATAACGATTTAACGCCTGAACTAATGAACCGATATTAATTTACATATACAGAGATAGACTGGAACCTAAGATAAGACATAGACTACATTTTATCGCAAAAAAGGCTTGGAACGACTTGAGGGGATGAAATTTGTATAGAATTTCAACGTTATTGAAAATATAACTATTAGACCTTATATTAATGCAAAAATAGATATTTATTTATTTTAGCGTAGTAGAAATTTCAACATGTACGGAGATGAAAGCAGCCAGTAAATAATACGATTTGGTCGCAGTTACCTTTATTTTACCTTATTTGGGATTCTTTTCACCTATTATATTATCTAAACTTTGTACAAACAAAAATTGGAACAAAATTGTGTTTGTATCTTTGTCAATCTATATTATAATTAAAAACGAACGCTTTATTTGTATGTATGTAATAGATAAACTCAAAAAGTACTGAACTAATATTAACATTCTTTGCCAATATGTACAAAGGTATCTTAGGAATTACAGGCTGCTTAATATTCCGGGAAATTAAAAGTAATATTTCTGGTAATCCAATTTATGTTATATTTTCATATAACAAGTTTCTAATAGTAAGTGGTGTTAATAAAAACCAGTTTTCTGAGAGATTCATTTTCGATTATTACTCTTTTTGTTTTCTTTTTATGTTAAATAAGTTAGCGCTTGATTATTATCCCATCTGATGTTAAGAAGCAATGAAGCCTCGATGGTAAAGTTTCCCTTTAATTTAATACAGTCAGGAACCTTTTCACTCTCATTCTCTTCAATAACTCCCACACAAAATGTTATAAACTTGAAAGTATTTAGTGAACTAAATATCTATCCCTGTGATTCACAATTCAAAATAGCTTGGAGGATCAAGAAAGTCGCAAAAGAATCGCGGGTGGAGTGCAGACGGCAAACAGTATAAAGTATTAATATTTTATCGATAGCATTGTCGCATCATTCTCAACTCTATCGTTAGTTCTCATTCATCCTCACTACGACAACAGCGCCAATATGGCGCCGATCAAATAGACGCTTCTGTGCGAAGCTTTAAGCCTATGTAGTTGTATCTCTGTACATGAATTATATAACAATATACATATCAGTGCAGAGTTTGCCATCTCTTTTAAAATTAAAACATGGAATATTCTACAATTATATAAATTCAGTGATTCCTGTTATATGAGAAAACACTACTTGATATGATGTAGAAAGATAAAAATTATAAAGAAAACTCTGTATAATTGGAACATTTAATTTCGAAAATAATTTACTGAAAACTTGGTTTTGTAACAGAAGGCCAACGTCGTTAAATTAATATTAAAAAAAAAGATTGTAGGGCTACCAATTGGTGGGGAATTCTCCGATTTGCGGGGAATGTGAAGTAAGTGCGGGAGCCTGCAAAAATGGTTCAAATCGGGAAATTCCGAGGAATAAGCAAATTAATATATTTAGGTGGATTTTTTAAACGCATCCATTTCTGTATTATTAAAAATAATCTCCGATAAGTTAGTAGTGAATTTGTTTGTTCTTTTCAATTAATATGTTTTTACAATAGCAAAGTGATTAAAAGTTTATGACAAACAATACAAGGGCAGAGTTTTTACTCTAAACTCATAAACCAATTAAGAATTTAGAAATGGTATTCAGTCTTTTGATTCTGACATTTTCAAACGCTTCACTAGAACTGGTCAATGTACCTACTACGTGAAGCTAGTATAAACAAATATCTTTGGACAATTAATGCAAAAACGTATCTCTATGATATATATAACAACATTTCAACTCATAACTGTCTCACTGCTGGGCTCGTTTCTCCTCTCACAATGTGAGGGATATCACAGGCCTAGAATCAAAATTTACCTTTCTAACCTTAATGAATAATAAACAGGGAATATCTAAAACATTCATTAAATTTTAAGCCTGAGAACTAAAATTTTGGAAAAGATACTTTTTTTTGCTTAACAAATGATGTTACATAACGGTGTTACAGTGTTTTATTTCGATTGTTTTATGAAATTTTCGTGGCATCGATTATTGAATGTAACGACGAATTGAGCCTTAAATAGCGGGGAATGTAAAATTTTGCGTTGGCAGCCCTGTTAGGTTATACTGCTGCAGTGTAGACATGCTATAAACCATTGACGTCGTTACGCCTATGGTATAAACTGTTATTTAGTGATATCAGTGACTCATACCAGTTACAAAAAAAAATAACAGTGAATAATCACCGTGACATTGTCTCTTCAATCGCTCTTCTAACATTTGTAATGATGGTCACGTTGGTTACATTTTCTCTACTTTTTGTTTGTGTATATTTCTCTATTTTTGTTACTTTACAACCTCTATTAAGTATGTCACGATGATCCACAGTACCAAAGTTTTATCGATTTACATACCTGTGAGAGTAAATTAAAAATTGGTATTATAAATAAAATTAAAACGGTAAATAATTTTAATATACAAAACAATATACAAATATAACAAAAATAAATATTTTAATAACTGGGCCTATATTTTTTAACTAAGGATAATTCGACTGGCCCTTTCTTCCTGCCCAGCAACTTGAATGGATCTGAACATTACGATTTTTTATTTGAGTTATCCTTTGCAACCCGCCGAAACATGATCTATCAACACGAAGGGTGACCCGCACATTTCCAATTAAGTACACGTGAGTGGCTCAATCGTAACTTTCCGAATAAAAGGATTGGAAGAGGAGGACCTATTCCATGGATGGCGAGAAGTCTCGACCTGACTCCTATCGACTACTATGTGTAGGAACTAGGAACACACGAAAGGCTTAGTATACGAGGAAAATCCGGGATCTGTGGCAACCATTAAAAAATTAAGAGAACGCCAAATAAATGCTGTAGAAACTATGAAAAATAATATAACAAGTGTAGTTAAAAGCAACTTACGCAAACGAACGTGACTCTACGTTCGTACGAGATGTGGCTAGCGTGACCGAGGTGACCAAATTGAACGTAATCCAACGTTCACTTAACAATCCAAGTGACAGTGTTACTTCGTCTCGTTGTTATTTCATATCTTGTCACCATGATCGATCACTTTTGAACGCAGGTCACTGTGATTAAATTAACGTGAAGTTACTTGTGACACAAGTCTACTGCTGTGTCCATCATAGATTGATAATCTTGTGGCACATTCCTGCCATTTTGGCAGATTTGACTTCAAAATTAATGTTGTGGCAGACTATGCTGACGTTTTCGAAAAAATGGAAGGTTATGGCAGATTCCAAAGATTCTAATTAGGTCGTACCTATTTATTTTACAATGAAGTGAATTATTATCTTTTTTTTTAAATTAATAGTCATCATTAATTAATGTAACTTTAATTATTTGGTACAAAAACAGTTTAACAGACTGGCAATTTCTGTTTTACGCCTACATAATTCAGGGATTGTTGTTGTTTTGTTTGTACACTGGTACTAATATTTAAATAAATGCGGTAATTGTTAAGTAATAGGGTTCATACTCTTATCACCTGTATTTATTGTGTGCACAAATGACTCTTTGATCTCATTTTCTCATACACTTCATTACATTTTCTTCTGGCGTTAAACTTGTGCAGTTCTCTGTAATAAGTTAGTCTTTCTGCAAAGAATAGGTTTTTTTTAAATAAAAAAAATCTTCGATAATTATGAAAAAAGCGGAAATAAACAAACATGAATACTGTGTTTATTTTAAACCAATAAAAGATACGATAAAAAAAGATGTTGTCAAAATCAATATATACGAAAAATGAAGATATTTTAAAGTTAATATTGATAGTTAAACACTGAGAATGTATATAAAAATATATATTGTAACTATTGTATAAAAACATGATTTGAAAAATTCTTACATTGCATATTGTTTAATTTGCCCCGTTTCCCTGGTGGCATTATTTTTGGCAGTTTTGGTTACAAGTTAGGCAAAAGATGGCAATTTTCTACTCAGTGCGTGGCAGTTTCGTCATTTTCGAGATGGTCACACAGTTAATAATGTAAGCTGATGTAGATTTATAAAACGGAAACCTAGAAATGATTTTTTCTTTTTAGGCTTGTTATTTTTATAAACAAAAAGATTTTCGCATTAATTGTGTTATTTAACAACTGCTACTGAGGAAGCTGCACTCCTGCAGTTAATTTGAACAATGGCTGATAGCGACGACGAGTACGATCGTAAGAGACGCGACAAGTTTCGCGGTGAAAGAGGTGCAGCCGAAGGAAGCAGTTACCGTAGTAGCGATCGTCGAGAAGAGCGAAGCCGTGGCCGTGATGAATGGTCAGAAAGGTACTGCAGGGAAAATACTATTTTGTTACAAATCAAATTATACTCATTCATAACCTCCAAAATCTGTTGCAGAACCCAATCACAATCCCTTGACTCATCCAAAATCCAAATCCTTAAATCTTTCAAACGATGTTCTATCCCACCTGTAGCGAGGTATGTTTCACGATATCACAGTTTTTACATTAAGTGATTGAGTGTGAAGTAAATTCCTTGTGTTATTGGTACCTTATCATTAGTATTAAAGGGTATTTAGTGTTGCACATCAGCCCTTAGACACTTATTAGTAAGTAGCCTGGAGCTATGCTCACAACTGGCTACTGTGGATCCGAGTAATGTAGTGTTTTAAAGTTTTTGTTGAGATTAGCTTCCTGAAATGTGATGATCTAAGTTCTCAAGTTCTATTGTAGAATAAATTTCTATATATCTGGTATTGTGCAAAAAATATTGCCATTACATTTGTGTGAATAATGTAAATTACATTATATGGATTTATACATTGTGTGGGCGTAAGGAGCCGGGGTGGTCGTTCAGGGCCAGATTACAGGGACTACCGTGGAGGTGCAGGTGCTAGCCGTGGTTATTCCCCTGTGAGAGGAGATGGACCACCCAACAAGAGGATTAGACCAGACTGGCCTATGGATGAAAGAAGATATGGGGGCATGCCACATGATTCATATGGATCCTATGGATGGGCTCATGATCATTTTGGACCACATCCAGCACATCAGGGCTATGGACAACCCATGCCTCCAGTGCCTGCTCGGTACATATCAAGATTATTAAATGTTATGTTATGACTATATAATCACTTTTCTGAGCAATTTTTCCATAAGTTGTTAAAAAAGAATAAGGAATTGAATTTTGGCTATTGTTTAATTGAAGCAAATGTGAATGTTAATGAATGAATGATGATATATTAATATGAAACTTCAGTTAAATAGTTGTAAATCTTGTTTCGAAAAAAAATAGGTAAATTATGTCCATATGTCTACAAATAATCAATAACCTCTACTATTTAGTTTTGAACTATTGGATATATGTTTTTTTATTTTATTCGGAAAGCTTACAGTGTCAAACAATAGGATACAACATGTTATCTTGAAATCCTTTGTCTTAGGGATACTGTCCTCCCAATTGGTCCAACAGACGGCCCTCCTACAATGATGACGTTCAAAGCATTTTTGGCCGCCCAAGATGACTCCATCACAGTAGATGATGCCATACTCAAGTACAATGAATACAAACTGGAATTCAGAAGACAACAGCTAAATGAATTTTTTGTTGCACATAAAGATGAGGAATGGTATGTTCAACTTAATAATAATCATATATATATTTTAAAATCATTATTAAGTAAATAGTTTGTGGGGAAATTCTCTGTCACATAAAAAACATAGAATTTATGAGAAGATAATACAAAAAAAGTCTGAAAGGATCTTCACTTTATATCTTTGGAAAAGCCCATAGATATAAAGTGGAGATGAAGTTTAAAAATTGAGGTTGGTTAAAAATTTGAATTGGCTACACTGGCCATTTAGTATAATAGTCTGTATGCTAGTATGACTAAGAAAAAATCTGAGACAAGTTAAAAGTCTTGATATTTGGTGCTAATTAAAAGATTCTAAGCATTAATTTAATATGTATCTGTATTAATTTGGTATTTTATCAATCCCTAAAATTTAAATTATGCTTAGAGTTTTTTAAAGATGCTATACCTAACTATGTCCTTTTTTCCCTACAGTCTACAGCGTTTCCGCGTGGAATTGCCGGACATCGTAAAGAAAATTTATTGAAACTTTGTAAAAATGTTAAATGCCGTGTGTAGCTAGATATATCGCGTTGACCTGTAGCGCGCAATGCTACAGGTTCCGTTATTGCTAGGGGTAGGGTATCGGTATTCCACATGTGTGGAACAGGTGAGATTGAAGTTTTACAATTATAATTACGCCATTTTAGTTTAATTTATGTTTCTGTAATTAATTTTACAAGGCACATCCGATCAATTTCCATTAAGATATTATTTAAAATTCTTCCAGGTAAGAATTTGGTTCATGAAATGTGGAGATATAAGCTAATAAAATTGCAGTATTGTGTTCTATAGTGCAAGCACTCGAGTAATATTTCTTTTTTAAGTATTTTTCTTTATTTGTTTAATAACTTGTTTTGTAAGTTTGTCAGTCACTGTGTATGTGGAAATTGGTCTTTAAGACAAATAATGAAATAAAAATGTGGCCAATATGAACTAGAAAATTTTTGTTTGGTAGGTTCAAGATCAAATATCATCCAGAAGAGTCTGTAAAACGTAAAGAAGAGCAGCTGACAGCATTGAAGGTAATTATAATGCGTAACTGGCTATATGTGGGTCTGGGCAACTTGTATGTGTTATGTTATGTCAGATATAGTTTTAGCCAAGACACCATGTATATGACATAGTTATTTATTACCACCTTATGAATGAGTGTCATATCAAGAAATGAGTCACCATTTCTGATATTGATAATTAACTTAATAATGTTACAGTTAATTTCTAATAGCTTCAAAAATTGTAATGTAAGCAGCTCGGAAGTATTTAATCTTGCACTTAAGGGATGCTTCATAAATGTCTCTATATTATATGTACATATAACGGTTATATATTTTTAGAATCGCTTGAATGTTTTTCTGGATTTACTGGGGCAAGGTGAACTGGATAAAGTTTCAGTGGATGTTGATAAGTCGGAGAAACTTATACGTTTACTGGATACAGTCGTCATTAAACTTGAAGGTGGCACTGAAGAGGATTTGAAAGCTTTAGATGATCCACCCTCAGAGACTCCTATCACTAATGGTAAAACAAACATTGATTTGTATTGTATTGTGTTTATTTAAGTCTATTGGTGTACAATAAAGCGTATTTCATGTTGTTATTCTTATGGTATATAACTGAAACTATTATGTAATATGTATTTTAGATAAAAATTCTCGCGATAAAGCAGTTGTTATTGATGATGATGAAGAAACTAATATGGAAAAGAGAGAGAAAGAAGACCCTGAGATCAAAGATAAGGTAATTTATAACTCTTTAGTGCGTAATTCGAATTACTTTTAAACAAAATGTTTATTGATTGACCATTATCCTCATACATAATCATTACGTAAAATTCCCTGCGTGCGGGTCTATTACTTTGTTCCTGGCAGCACCGCATTAGTAACACCCCAGTTAATGTCTATGAGCGGCGGTGATGACATCAGGTGACGCGGCGGCTTATCATATGAAATGAAACTATTTTTAGGAGCAAAAAGCAGAGTCCCCAAAACCTACAGAACCCCTCACTATGGAGATCGATCCGCATTTGCGTCAACTACAGGAACAAGCGAAATTGTTTTCACGTTTCAATTCTGTCCCCGGGGCCGAAGGTACCGCTGAGGAACCGGAAAAAGAACCACGTAAGCTATACCTTATACCACTGCTTATGTAACTAAACAATTAAAAAAATATTGTATGAAGTTGAATTTTGTTCACTAAATATGCATATCAATAAAATTGCAAAATATTCTGAGAACAAAAGAATTTCTACGTAACTTTGATGATTGAAATTTTAAAACTTTCTTAAACTTCCAATTGGTGGTTTCGCCTATAGTTATCCTGGCATTTCAATTTATGGTTGTGCGAAATATTTTATTTCTAATTGTAAGTATATTGGTAATACAATAAATGAACAAATAAAAGTATTGCCAAATAGTTGTATGATAGTCCAAAATTCAGAATTTGTAATTATTGCAGCGCCACCAGGCTCATCATCGAGTTCATCATCTTCAAGTTCATCGTCATCTAGCTCAGAAGAGGAAGGAGAATCGGGCACGAGACGTAAATCGAAATCCAAGTCAAAATCTAAGTCGAAATCTCCCGAAAAGTCGCCGAAACGTGAAGAGAAATCAAAATCTCCCGTCGCGGAAAAACTTGACGAAGTTATCGAAAACGACAAGGATAAAGATAATGACACTAATGCGGAAAAGTCTGAATCCACTGAAGTTGTGGTGGAGAAGAAGGAATCACGAGCTCTTCACAAAACTACTTCCATCTTCTTGCGGAATCTAGCTCCCACTATAACAAAGGCGGAAGTGGAAGCGGTGAGTCTTATGTCTTATAGTATTTTAACAGAATACAACTTAACCAAATCCAGAAATACCAAGAATACAATAACTACTAACATTGTATTAAATATCATAAAGCTATGAAATTGTGTCTATGTCTAAATATGCCAACGGCTTTTTAATGACTCTGAAACCGGTAAAATTTAAACAATTAGATCTAGTAGTATTGACATAAACAATTCAATCCTATAACGTAGCGCATTAAGATGTGTTTTGTGCTTATGATACATAAATGACTTGAAAAAAATAATCGATGATTTGTGTTTTATTTGCTGACGATATTTCCCTCTTGACATCTTGTAAAAATATTGACAATTAAAATGACAAACTAACTGACATATTTAATACAATTATTGACTGGATGAATGACCATAATCTTGACATTAACTCTAAAACTAAATTAATACAATACAGACTGCACCAAAAATTTTATATACAACAATACAAAAATAGAATGTGTTGACGCGTTCACTTTGTTAGGACTAGACATTGATACAAATATAAAATGGAAAAATCATATTCAAAATTTTTTAATTAAACTCTCAAGATTCACATATCCCTTAAGAGAACTCAGGAAAGCGACAGACTTTAAGACAGCACTGTCTGCCTACTGTGCTTACGCATACTCGGGGCACTGGTATGGGATCCTGCCTAGGGGTAACAAGGGGTAACAGCTTTACCATGCAAAGAAAAAGCATCCGTATTCTCACAAAAATGAAATGGACTCTTGCAAACCATACCTAATTGCAAATTATTTGTTAACTTTAACATCTATTTACATACTGCAGGCGTGTGAATTTATAAAGAAACACTGCAAATTTTTTTTTACCTCCCGCGAGGATAAGCCACACAAATATCAAAGTCGTAAAAAAATAAGTTTGAAGTACCTGCTGCAAAATTAAATTATAGCTCCGGACCATACGCAATGTGTATAAAAATATTTGATAACTTGCCAGACGACATAAGGGCACTAAATAATGACGAAACTGTTTGAAAAAATTAAAAATCACCTAACACATAATTGTTATTATACATTGAACATTCAAATGACTTAGTGGATATAAGACAGATCGGTCCGCTCACTCTGCAAACCCTGACAGAGGGTCATATGAGTAAAATTGTAACGAACTGTAACACAATTAAGCAATAAAATTTTGAATTTAATTGAATGTATATTTCTGTGCAGATGTGCAAGCGGTACGGCGGGTTCCTGCGCGTGGCGCTGGCCGACCCCCTGCCCGAGCGGCGCTGGTTCCGGCGCGGCTGGGTCACCTTCCGCCGGGAGGTCAACATTAAGGACATCTGCTGGAACCTCAATAACATCCGGGTCAGTTATATCTTCTAATGACAGCGACCATTAAGGTCATCGAATTAAATACTAAACAAATAATACACTAGAGCTGCGGCGATCCGACTGACATTTTGCCTGGCGATGTCGTACCTCTATAGTATTGTATTTGTCGAATTACACTTGAATACTCTGTATAGTATGGAATTTTGTGAATAAAAAAAGGCAGGTCGAGTAATATTTGTGTTTGTCGTCGGTACAGCTACGTGAGTGCGAGCTGGGCGCGATAGTGAACCGCGACCTGCACCGGCGCATCCGCGCAGTGTCCGGCGTGACGATGGAGCGCGGCGTGCTGCGGGCGGATGCGCAGCTGGCGGCGCGCCTGGCGCACCTGCTGGACACGCGTACGCGCGTCTGGCACCATGACCCGCTCGCCGATCCGTCGCCCGCCGCCGAAGAAGACCAGGTACCCCAGGACACCGCACATATCTAAGCTTTGCTTGTGCTATGCTACTCAGATAATATATGACGAATCAACGAATTATATCTTATACATATTACGGTTATTAACAAAATTATTACATTTTAATTAAATGTACTTAAAACTAGGGTGAGACCGGTCGATTTTGATAACCATCCCTATACAAACCGAAACCGGGACAATGACATAATTGTAATTCTGTGATTATTTCGTGGGTTTCTATTACAACACACTAATCTCTATCCCTTTGCCGCTTACTATACGTCCAACCAACATTGACGTATTAACATCAAGTGCTTGATGTCTCACTGATTAACATTTTACATTTCCTTCTTGCTAGCTTAGAACATCGATCTGGAGGCTGGACCTGACGCTCCGACATATATTACATTTCATACTCATTTAGTTATTTTTAATTACCCCAAATCACAGACAAAACAGATATTCCTGTTTATGATTAATAAATTTGTTCAAGACACCTCTTGATGTTTGTATGTTGTTAGTTGTAAGGGAAGCAATTGTCACTCTTTTTGAAGAGACCCTCGTCATAGTCCCAAGTTTATAGGAAGTATGATCCTTCTCAATATTTTATTGCATAGTAGTTGCGTAGTAAAGGTAAAAAAGATGTTATAACATTAGTCGTTATTATTGCAGGAATACTTTACAGTAGGTATACAACGAAAGCACTGCATATCCAAACAAGAATGATACATATTATTTCCACTTTTAACAATGTAAAGAGTAACCTCAAGCCGCAATTGTTACAGAACTTCAGTCTAAACTCAAAGAACCCGGTGTTACACAAGATCACAGAGCATCTAATAGAGGAAGCCTCCACAGAGGAGGAGGAGCTCCTAGGCCTGGAGGCCACATCGGAGTGCGTCGATCAGTCCGACCCCGAGCTGGTCCGGGTGCTGGACCGACTGGTGCTGTATCTGAGGATCGTGCACTCTGTGGACTACTACAACCACTGCGAGTACCCCTATGAGGACGAGATGCCCAACCGCTGTGGCATCATGCACGCTCGCTCCTCACCACCTGCTAATAAGGTACACTTTTAACTGTCTCTCACAAATTTTAGTTTTTATTTTTTTATTTATTCATATTTATGTCACCTCTTACACGAAGTTTCAAAGGGCAAGACTTAATGCCTAATGGCATTGTCCACCAGCATGTGAACAGTGAATAGGTAGGTAACGTTTGAAACACCTTTGCAAACTTTGTGGGGACTCTCAGGTATGGAGGTTTTAAGTCACTAAAGTTAGTGGTAAATTCTTTTGTAACACACACAAATGAAAATTAGATGGGTAAAATATTTGTAATAAAAAATATTTTGGGGTGCAAGCTACATTTATTCTTAGAGTTCCCTGTTCAGGAGATCAGTTAATCCGCTAATTATTATTGTAATTAACTGACATCGCTAATTAAATAACACGTTATCCTGTATTTTAAATGTAATTCAAAGATCGTCGCTTTAATTGAAGCGATCGTAATAGTCGATATTAATATAGATACATAACTATTTTAATACTTGCGTTCTATCGTCTCAAATCTGCAGCCGTCACAGCAAGAAGTACAGGATTATATAAAAGCCTTCGAAAGCAAAATGTCAGCTTTCTTACAAGATGTGAAGCCACTTTCAGATGAAGAATTACAAAAGCTTGGAATAAAGGTATTTTAATATTATTTATTAGCAAGATAAAGTGGCCTTTAAATCGGGTAATAAATACATATTTTTAATTGTATTTATGCTTTAGGATCCGGAAGTAGAAGTGGAAAAGTTTATTCAATCAAACACGCAGGAGTTGGCGAAAGATAAATGGTTGTGTCCTTTGAGTGGGAAGAAGTTCAAAGGGCCTGATTTCATCAGAAAACATATCTTTAACAAACACGCAGAAAAGGTATTTTTTGGTTGATTATTTTATAATCTGCGGAGCGTAAAATTATCACTCTGTTACAAAAAAAAATACCAAATAAAGTAAGCAAAAGTCTAATTTCATATTTTCAGTCTAGTTTTAGCTTATTGCTTAATTTGTTTTCAAAGTTTTTGATTGTTGCGTCTAAAATTTTTAAATTACATTTTTCTTATTTTGTCATGTTTGGTGATTTGCAACTTTACACTTATAAAAATATACAAATATTTTGGTGTAGACAAATGTTATAATACAGCAACACAAAAGTGTAATATAATATCCGTTATATCATCATGGTGTCTTTAGTCAGTGTTGTAACAGTTATAATAGTATCAGTCAAGGTAATATAACACTTAGTTAATGATAAAATAGTTGACAGGAGTCTGGGGCACAGCTCTCATTGGTCAGATTAGTCGTTATTGCTTAATGCGCCTGTGCATGCGTTGAATTACGAAACATTACGCACCATTGTTCATCTGGGCTCGAGATTCGTGGCGGTTCCTATATATTTATTAATCTATATAGTAGCCAGCCTTAGTGAGTGTTGGAGTTTTGGAATTGACTGTAGCAATACTTTGCAATTTGACATGACATTTTGTGACAGTTGATGTTGACGTTAACGTGAATGGAGAAAACACATTTAAAAGTTCTCTTTTTTATCCTATCGACGGCACCGACAACTTGTACGCCGACAAGACAAGACGTAATATGTGGTAATATTTAGTTATAAATTTGCCACCGAATAGACAGTGAGGCAGGTGTGGTTATAACGGCTGTGTGTGTGTGTGTTGTGAGGTGGAGGAGGTGCGGCGCGAGGTGGCGTACTTCAACGCGTACGTGCGCGACGTGCGGCGACCGCAGCAGCCCGAGCCGCCCGCGCGCCCCGCCGCCGCGCAGCACGCGCACGCCCAGCACGCGCACCCGCCGCCCGCACCCACACCGTCAGTATCTTCACATAATAATAAAAAATTCAAGACTTTTTGCTAAGAACTTTATCATACCTATAGTAAATAAATTACACGTTCATTTCAAAGTGCGAAAGCTCATTAGTAATTGTACGTGTAAGATATTAAATGCATCGTTAAACTCGCCAATTACAGTATTTAATTTTAATCATAAAACGTACATAGAAACATTTTTATTCGCTTAATTATTGTCTATTTGACAAATCAGTTATACTCAGGTTGATCCAATAATATGGTCATACTACAAATGCAATTGCTTGTGCAAGTCTGTACTCACTCACACATGAGACGGCAGATATGCCGATATATGTATACTTACAGAGGAGAGGTACTATACTGTACATATACATATAAGCTACGCGACACCAGGTTACTTCTATTCGGATTGATGGAGGGGTTAATGGCAACCCAAGTATTGGAAATTTTTTGCGACCTGAACTCCTCCGATCTTAACGACTATCAATAGACGACTGGATCCGACGGCTTTGCTGTGCCTTGCGAAATAAAGAAGCATATAAAACTTTTTACTAGTGGTCAACCATCCACTTTCGTATCACGCATGAAAAATGAAGATTTCCTTTCGATAAGTTAATGTGACTCAGGTACGGCGGCGGCGGAGGCGGGCCGGCGTCCCGCGGCTGGGGCTGGTCGGGCTGGGCGCCGCCCGCGGCCTACGCCCCCCGACACCCGCGCTTCTCCCGCCCTAGGTAACATTCATCCATATCCATATTACTATACACGGTAAAAACCAATACAGTTTTGCAAATTGTTAAAGTTTCGCCGGATCCCAAAAATCTTTTGAGATCGTAGTAAACTATAACGTACGTAAACGCAACGTAACGTAAGGTGTGCCAAACTATAACGATAAATTCT
Source organism: Asbolis capucinus (assembly GCA_018249125.1). NCBI lineage: Eukaryota > Metazoa > Arthropoda > Insecta > Lepidoptera > Hesperiidae > Asbolis > Asbolis capucinus. The sequence continues at coordinate 32,063 of DWJZ01000003.1, forward strand.
AAAAAGCTGGGTTGCTTTTTACCGTACATATCTTATATACACACTATATAATTTTATAATACATATATTCTAAAGGTTTGACTCACGGCCAGACGAAATTATATAATAATTATGTGTTTAGATAAGCTTTTATTTAGATTTTAGCTGACAATGTGAATATACACTTCCTTTTGTGTAATACTTTAGTTCTAAATTTCTTTTCGCTTTGGCTCCTTCAATTTATTACTTGGCTGCTTGAAAATGCACTCGTGTAACAGTAGAGGGATGTATTGTAACACTGTAATCAAAGTAATTTGGGGTATACTTAAATAAAATATTTTAAAAAGAATATAAAAAGAAATAAAAGTTGGTTCACAGTAACGAGACCATTGGATCGTCGTTGTCTTTCTTGTATAAATAAGCACAGTTATTATATGTATGCATGTTTCGTATACATGTGCAGCATGTATGTGTTATTTTTTTGAGCTACACACCATAAATGGAGTCACATTACTTTTATCGCTATTTATGCTTATTATAGTTTTATGCCAAGCTCCCCCAAGCTGCTTAGTTTGAAACAGGCTGGAAACGAGGATATTTATGTGAAACTATTACACATATGTATTTTTATGAGATACATCCGCCTTTGATGTTTAACTGAAATTCGACCTCAGAAGATAATTGTTAAATAATTTGTGTGACTATCTCGCCAAACAATTCTCGTATTTGAAAAATAGTCAACCAACAAAATGTGTTGTTATTGATTAGCATCAATGTCGGTTCGAATGATGTCATGTGGATAGGTTTAGTCATTTCAATTCTCATACCTTGTTATTGTTAAGTGCATAATCAAATGGCTATTTGATTTTAGTCCTAACATACGGTCTGCTATCATGATAAAATATCCCATTATGTAGAACCGCGGCTATTAAAGTATAAAATTTAGAGATACTAGGATAAGCACGGATAGCACGGTTCAAGGTCAAGAACAAAAAATTTTGGACGCTAATAGATCGAGTCGAGACTCACATTACTACTTTTTGCTTCTTTTTTCCTCGACCCTCATGCTTATGGTAATCATGATGTGTATATATTTATTACAAATACTTAGTTCGTATCTCTGTGGAACCAAGTATACTCGCTCAGGGTAAGCTTCGAATGAAAGAGTGTGTGTAAAGCAAAAACAATAGTGCATTAAGACTGGCAGGTTGTACAGTAAATAAGCTATAAATCTTTGAGGTAATAATTACCGTGTTCAACTATTGTTCTGCATACTAAACGGAATCACGCTTGCCTATTATTACAACGCAACTCACGAATTTTTATATTGAAAATCAAACTTGGTAATTAAAGTAACTAAACAAAAACCCTACTGATATTGTTTTCTTTTTAACTGTTATCCGTTAACTCGCTTAGTAAATATTTATTTTACCTATATTTCGTCAATACTGGCCACACCATTAAGGACTTCCAGAAGCAGTAGTTTCCTCCTATTTTCTTAATTTTTATCATGAATTTTCCAGATATCGTAATTCGGATACCTCTTATACATACCCTATAAAATGATTTTTGTACACAATTCAAACTTATGTATTACGGGTTCTTTGAATATTTTAGATAGATTCATTTAATACCTATCTAATTATATACTATGCGCTTTCCGCCATTAACAGTTTCGAATTAATTGTAAAATTGTTGTAATATAATCGATTTAGCTGCAACATATTGTATAAATGGTATTATAAAATAGTCTTCGCGTGACCTGTGTCAATAACACAATTGTATTGTTTTTGCTTTTCTGCTGCACGATCTCTGTTTTATTTTGTATCGTTTGTTTTTTTTTCACTGACATAAAGCCAAGTCATTGAACACTGCCCGAATCGGTGATGATTCGTACACATCATAAAAGGTGCTATTAAATTTAATTACGGAGTGGTATGCGTATTAATTGCTTGTTAAACCTTTGCTTTGTTAACCTTTGCGTCGTATTACGCTGTCTATATTTATTGTTATGTTATTTCTATATTTGTTTTATAAATCAATTATTGTTTTATATTGTATGTATCAGTAAAGTCGTTCAACGCCTTAAAGGTATGTTAATATATAAATAAATAGGTTACAATTGAAAGGTCAATTTTCCAGGGAAAATGTGGATCGGTCCCGGCCTATTATTGCATACAACGATCTTGACTTCCCGGACAATGGCGACATATTTTAAGATAAAACGTGACTTACCATATAGGTACATTGTAAACAATGTTATTGTAATCATTATAATATAATTATAGTATTGTATGTGGATCAGAATGACATTTCGACCGACTCTGTCCTCTTGTCAGGTTGGACTTTCATGATGGCGTTATATTTATGTTGGTAAATAATAAGTATTTTGGATTTTTTTTTACAATATACCAATATTTTACTCTAATTTAATATTTTATTTTGTAATTATTTTTACAATATTGGTAATTTACGCTAATTTTAATATTTTGGACCATTTGTATAAAACTTAAAGTGAACGATCAATAATATATTGATACATTAATTTTGTCAAAATTAAAACATGTTTTCAAGAGATTATTAGGTTGTTCTTTCGTATTTTTTAGAAGTAGAATCATAATTTTGTATTGATTTAGTATCTCTCGTAGTGTTCCGACTGAAAGACGCTTCCTGCATACTCAAATAACAGTTAGTGAATTGTATGCTTTTGTTTTGACATCACACGCACCTCTCCATTGAAAATATACGTTGATGTGTTATTTTCATTGATTTCATCTGCTTAAAAGAGGTTAGGCATCTTATGTACGTATATTAAAGTATATTGTACACTTTTATATATTTATGAGTAATAAATGAAAACTCTTATTGTAAATAAACTGTGGGGATGTATGAGACTGCAAGCGTCTTATTTCCTTGTCAGTAAGTACAAGGTAGTAGTTAATGATCGTAAGGTGCTGTCAACGTACATTCCCGGGAAGCTGAGATTTAAATTGACACCGTGAAGCTTAATTATAGATTGATGTAATGAACACTAACAATGATTGTGGTGCCTGTGTTGTTACAACAAACATTCTGCTGGCTGTCTGTGATGACGTAAACAGCGCATGATGGCAGGACTAGATGACCTGACATATCTATATTAGTTTGCAATGAGCGTGAATGCAACGTGTTGTGCAAGTTTCTTCGCTTTGCTTGTTGCCAGCTGTCAAAGACGAGTAGCATACAGTCTGTGAGGGTCCGAATAGCCGATTCCTATAACGAATCTATCTCTTGCTGAGCTTTACATTATGTCGATTTGAATATAGTACCATGGAGACAAATTAATTTAATAGGTAGAAATTACTGTGTATCTTTAATACAATATTCCGCTAACAGTTTTAGCATGATCTGCTCTCGGCAGTGAGGGATAGATAGTTATGAACTACATTATTAACGAATACGTTATGTTTTATTACGTTTATCTAAGATAAAATATGTTAAATTGTTTCTGAATCTGAATGCACTGTTTGACAATACGCACCACACGCCGCGTCACATCTGCGCCTAATGATAGGTCTAATGGCCACTTAACACTTTGTGAAGTACAAATGCAATAGATAGATGGATATAAATAAGTGCTAGTTAAATATTATGAGCCCTCTCTATATTTCGCCTTTGTATTGATTTAGTATGCCCATGAAGCAGGTATAGTTTCGCCCAAAGACATTGTATCAATAAAAATAGGTGATGCTACATGAACGTCATATAATTCTGCCTCACCTAAGGATTATTCACTTAGTTCTGGATAAGTTTACACTTTAGACTCATACTGCACCTGTTCTTAGATGCTTTAACTAAATACATATGTATTTCCTACTGAAATGAATAGAGAACGACTTTGTTTACCACATTAGTTAGGGGAACATCAAAGAAGCAGCTCTATCACTTTCCTGTTGGATTCTTCTTTGCTGACCTTGCGTTGGTAACGCCCTGACAGTCGCGAGCGTCTGTGTATAACCATTAGGTGGCCTGTCAGCTAGTCTCTTCCTCCTTGACACTATATAAACAATATATATCGATAGCCTTAAATGTTTGTCATCGGTGATAATGTACTTCACAAAGCGCGATATAGCCCTAACGCAGACGTTGATTGTTAAAGGGGCGGCGGCGCAGAGTTCCGGCCGGTAATACATTACCGAGACCTGGACGCGCCCCGCGAACACGACGACTTCCTTTGATCGAAGCTCACTCCACACTGTACGAAGCACCTCTGTGTGGATAGTACCGTACTTATCGTTCCCTGTTTCGTATCGTAGCTATTGTTTAGTTGAACATTACTATATAATTATAAAGATTTGGTTTCAGGTACATGGCTCGGTAGCTGGTTAAATTTATATACCGGTTGCGGTTATTACCCTGTAACCCAAATTATATTCAAGGTTATGTTTAACCGGTTTATATCGGTATTTACGAAGATCCTGTTTCTCAGGAGTATAGGTTATAGTCTTAAATTTTAAATTAACCGGTTGTTTTAAACCGGTGCCGAGCCTTGTAATTATACTTTTAATAACTGTTGTTTGAGGTGTAACGAGTTGAATTTTATTTCTGTATGTACTGCGTTAGTAATGTGCTATTATTAATATAACATGGTTTTTATATCTTCGTAGTATGTAAGCTTATCTACATATTGAGTGGTGGTTAAGACATTTGGGAAACAATAGGTATATTGACTTTAATTTAACGTTATGTTCGGTTAGATAACAACGTGACTTGAAAGTATTTTTACATATATAAAAAATACAAGTATAAAAAAACATTCATCTCTTTTATTTCTTTTCTCATTTTTTGTAGTAAGCACCAATTTTAATAAAAATAATTATATTTTTAATGGTTTTATGGTAATAATGAAATTCGATTTTGTATTTATTGTCTGCCTGTTCGAGCACACAAAATCGTGCAAATCGTGCACAAGTCGTGGTGTAATCGGAGTTTAAACCCGAGAATGGTAGGATAGCTTTTATCCCAGGAAATGGCTTCCTTCCCGCAGGATAAAAGATTGAAATTAGTATGACAACTCCGAAACCAAACGACCGATTTAGATGAAATTTAGCATGTTTGTAGCTTATGTAAGGACAATGGTTATAAGATACTTTTTATCCCAGAGAACTGCTGTGTTCCCGTGGGATAATAGGTTAAAATTAGTATGGCCACTCCAAAACCACTGGATAATTATTCCGAAGCGAAGCAAAGGTAATTTCTTGTACGCTCAATACACACCGCAAAATATTTATAGGCATAAATAACCTTTTTATTTTCTAATATATTTTATTAAGTGTGTATAATTCTTAGACAGAGTCATGCAGCATATAGCATGAGAAATAACATTGCCATGACTGAGGTTCGAACACTCGCATAACAATTCAAAGCATAGACGCAATGATTCATACAACGCTGATGTATGATAAAGTAGTACCTCGATATGGACAGGAATGATACAAGCACTCATAAGAAATATACAGTAGAATTTATCGATAAAGAATATTCCTATAAACGTCTATATTATTAACACTAAGAAAAAAGTCACACTCAGCATATCACCTGTGACTAAAGACAAGCGGAAGGAGTAGAAAAAGAAGTATAAATACTTGTAAGTATTAGTTACTTATATATATAATTCTGACATACATAAATATTGGGTCCACCCGCGGCTTCGCTCGCGTGGTATGTTGATAAAAACGTAGTCTGTGTTATTCCAGACTATAATCTATCTTTGTACCAAATTTCATTCCGATACGTTCAGTCGTTTTTCCATCCGTCCATCCTCAATCCTCATAAATTACGCATTCATAATATTAGTAGGATTTTCCTTAGCGTACGTTTGTGCAATATTTATAATTGTTACTGAACCATACGTATAGGTATAATTGATTTAATTTAAAGTAAGTTGTATGTGTAAGCCAGTATTTACTATAAAACACATTCAGACTTTATTTACTATTAAACAATAATTATTACGTATAGTAATTAGAAGGTATCTATAGTAGGAAGGTATGCAAGATACAAAAAGCTAGGATTCTAGAGATACATATTATTGAAACAAATGGCCTAGTTAATGTGATGGGAGTTCCACAGCAGGACACGACTAAGATTCTAAAAGTATGCGACAAATAATAACTTGTCTATAAGATATGTATATGTCAGTTCTTTTGGTATTAAATAATGGCCTTGCCGGTCCAGTGGAGAGTTCCGGGTTTGATCCCCGGCCGACGCGTACATTGATGTGACAGGTTGAGAATTGGTTGCTTAAATGTCATCGTCATAGTAATACGGTCAGGAAGTAATGTAGCACAGATGACCTGCGGTAATCCGACTGTGGTATTACAGGGCCATGTCGTACTATCGAATTTGTCAGAGTGAAGAGTATTGTATTGAAAATAAACCCATCTATAGTAGCATTGTTATTAATAAAAGTACCTTGTAATCCGACAATAGTAGGCATGTCGGACTACAAGGGGCCCTGGATTAGACAAGGTTCGGGTTACCGCGCCTCCACTATAATTTTTTTTTTAATTCTAGTGCAATTAGTCCCCAGTATCTATGTGTTTGAAAAAACGCTCAACATAAATATTCCGCGGGGACGTCCTAACAACCAAGAAACCCAACGGTTTGCATAAATTATTTTCACCTGTTTTGTTCGCGCATCCGTGAGATATTGTACGCGTTGAAAGTCGTCATAGGGACCAATTATAAACAATATTAAGTCATACAATTAGTTTTTTATTTTTTCAAATCAACAAAAAAGTTTTTAATACAACAGTGATTTCGAGATTGTACTTGATGGTGGTTATTATCATCTATTTATTTCATACCTAACTAAATCTATAGAAAGATTGAGTTAAGCCTAATGCAAAAATGATCTCATAGCTCGATGGTCCCGGTTAAAAGAATAATAATGCATCGTCGGAATGTAATGCTTCTGTGCTTCGGAGGACACTTAAAGCTGTCAACCTCAGTTGTTTGTCTGGCGTCAAGCCTTGTAGAGGTGTTCTTGTGGAAGGAGATAGCCCAATAACTCTCCTCAATTGGAGTTACGTGGTGAAGTATGGCCTACATCTCCTCAATTACGAGAACAGACCCGTACTCAGTCGTGGATTAATTGGTTGACATATACAGTAAAAATTATTATACTTAATAGTATTCAATCTAAAATATACTAGATGTCATCTTCCATATAAATTTAACATAGAATACTGTCTCCATAAATGTACACTTATATATCGTTATTGGATAACGAACTAAGAAAAAACACTGTTGAACCTAATGACACCTATTGTACCTATTTGTTGGAATAAATAATTTGAAAACATTGGAACGTGTTTATGTCTTGGCTGTTTGAAACGACCTAAACCACCAGCTCATATTTGAAGGGAGCTGGTATGTATCTAGTATTATTGATCGAAGTTAGTAGTACTATGCATCGTTTCATTTACCGTGATCAGTGTAATTCTCTATAACACGACCTTCCTAATAACTGAAGCAAGCCTTGCAATGTACCGCCAGATATAATCGTGTTCTCCGAAAATCTTAGTTTCGTTGGATCTGTAGAGGAAAACCATTAAGCGAACAATATATATGTAAATGAAACATGTTTGAATACACAGAAATTGATGTGGAAATAACTCATTTATGAATTGGCAGGTAAAATAGCCTAGTGGTATTAAATAAAATTATCTCGAGAGATACAATGTCAACTCCTATGGCACAAGGTAAGCGAAGTTAATATCCTTGACCCCTAAACTGAATCACACCGGTGATCGCTGTTGTGGTGCAATGAAACCCATGTGCATAAAAATAACATCATTTATCACTTAAGGACCTAAGTTATGTTTCGCTTCTATCATCGAATGCTTATACTTACATTATGTGGCATACCGAGCTCTTACATCCTGCAAATGTAAATGTCAGGAGCCAACCGCAAGGCTTAATACATTGCAAGCGTTATATAGATAGTGCGTACATATAGGTTAAAGTTTAAACCATTTCGTGGTAAGTACGAGGCGCCTTCACACCCGGATATAGCGCGTGTCATTGGATTCCGCGCTGCACGCTGCGGTCGCCCGCGCGCGGCCATTGTCACGAGCAACGGGTGATGACGTCCCTTCGGCTTTTCCTAACTATTGATGATTATTTATTAAGCAAGTATTGTTATCGGAATACAATTATTCTATCTCTGCATATCTACCTCATTAGGTTAAGATAAGACATCGTCGCTCACAGCCTGGCCTTGCAACAATGATGAATCGCGTTAAGGATCATCCATTAATTACGTCACACAAAATTCATTATTTTTGACCCATTAAAGCAATAGTAGCTGCGAGTTGCTGACAAAACAATTCGAACCTTATTTGTGTACTCATAGAATTGCAATTTTTTTTGAGTTTTAACACTTAGATTTATAATTGGTTTTGAAATTTATCCTAATTTATAGATGGTCCCTACTAAGCCACAGCAGATGCGGTGGGGGGGGGGCGAATATTTTTTTTACATATTATAAGTTAATGCTTTGCTACAATCCCACCAGGCGGTAAGCGGCGATGTAGTCATAGATGGTAAAGCGCATTAACTTAGAAGAAGCTTATTCCCTCTTGTCTTGAAGACACCTATATTTTACTGCGGTGCAATGGCAAGTAATTGGTTCCAATCCTTTGCGGTTTGCTGTACAAAACACGAGGCAAAACGCGTTATTCGTACCGGAGGGATATCCATAGTAAAAGGATCCACCTAAAGTGCGTCGAGTCGTTCGGGGGTAGAAGGGGGAGGGGGAATCAAGTCGTGGAGTCCCTGCGCAGACTCCCCAACATACACCCAAGTTACTGACCGCAAGTGGCTAGTTTCTTAAAATGTCCGTGTTTGGAAGAACACGAATAACACTTTGTTATCGTTAAAAAGCAGTCCTCGTAATCGTTATTGGTTGTGGTAAGATAGCGGACTTTAAGCAGTGTTGGCTATTGGACTATCGAGCGGCGAGTTAGCAACTAACTTCTCTATCAATTGGCACTGGAGTAGGGTGGTGGAACACACCTTATTCACGATGAAACACTCATGTTCAATAGTAGGCCATTAATAATTTGATTCCAAGACAATATCAGTGCTCGACTTTCCAATCTCTGTTTATGACAAATATATCTGTCACGTCAAAAATGACCCTAAACTAAAACAAGCTGATAAACAAGAACGAGTCATATGGTTTTAGACTAATATCGTCGCGGATACTAAACATTTTAACTGCACACGGACCCTAACAATCTGTTTCTGATTATATCAATGTTTTGAGTCTTGGCGTGACCATGACCCATGCAACTAGGTCGAAATATCGGAATAATAATAAACAGATCTTTAGTACACGTTTGTATTTAAAAAATTTAAGGACGAATCAAGTGACGAGACCACCCCACGAGGATACTGAATTTCAGAACAGGAAATTACGATCCTCAGCAATGAGGAAGGCGACACGAGGACGACAATATACGAACAGGTAAGTAACTATGGTAATTCTTCCAAATTTTTTCTACTACAAACAAAATGCTCAATTTAAGACCCTGACTAATTAAATGACGATATGAAATTGATGCCCAATCATTTTAAAACACTTCTGAGAATAAACGATGCCGAGTGATACCTCATAAATATAGAATAACCTTCGAATCAGTAAAGAATATTATTATTATTACCCTGTCCGCCCATCTGTCACAGGGCTTCAGGTAAATTATTTAGTATTCAAGGTGAATATAATAGTTTCGATAAGTAATAGTAACTACTACTTCATTAAAAACTCAGAAAAAGTTAGTCCCAAATAAAAATTTGCTGAGTACGTAACTACGAGAGTAATACGTACACTTATGTAGCTTATACGTAATTTAAACACTAACTTATTCCTCATTTTTGTTAGACGAACGAGCGCGTCGAACTGTTTGTTAAATGTAAACAGTGTTCTTATGTGATGTCATTTATCTTTTTGAGAATAAATTTCTCAAACCTGAAAATAAAGATTTTTGGGCTTAGAAATACCCATTGTATGTAAGTCCAGGTCACAGATATGTATTATACATTAAATATTAAGGTACCTGTTTGTGGTTCAGATTTATTTCAAACTTGCGATAATAACTGTATCGCTGATAGTTCGGCGGCTTGTGTTGGGCTAAAATGAGAAGTTGAGCACATATGATCGCTGTCGGAAAGTGGAAGATGGCAGTTGTTAGTCCTTGTTGGAGCTCGCCTTGTAAAGTCAAAAGTTAACATTACAAAGACCTTACATAATTTATGAAGATAATAACAAAAAAATCCAAAGATATGTGGGTTAGGTACAGTGATGTTACCTGCACAAAGTGTGCTTATAGAATACGAAGATTATATAAAAACATAATCCAATTTATGTTATTGTTGTCTATACCTATGTGATGTCGATCAACTACGACTGTTGGATTCGTTAGGTTTTTCTTTGCACGAAACGGGTTTCACGCATTTGAAAAAAGCTATACTTTTAACGGGCTTTACATATACTCTTTTAATACAAATAGAATAAAGAAATGAGTAGGTAACTATTAAAATTATGAACCATGTAATTTGGTATGGTTTTTGGATTCTGTTAAGTAACAAATAATTCGAGTATTATTACCGTTATCAAATGTAGGGAATTTACTTAATAAAATTGTTAATTTTTACGAGCGTTAATGTCTGAGGTGAATTGCGAAAGAAGAAGCTCGAATATGTTGTATTCCGAATATTGTTCTTGTTTCATACGATTTTTTATATTCGTAAATTATCGAGATTTTTGTATTGGTAAGCTTGCATTAACATAATGTACTTATTTTAGAAAATCAAAAAAAAAATTAGCAAGCTATGCGATCCTTAAACATACATTTTTTTTAGTATTAAATAAGTAAGCGCTTGACTACCAAACCACTTGATGGCTTCATTACACGTTTTGAAGTCACAGTTCTCTACATCCTTTAGATCCTTTTCATTATTTGAGATAATAATGACACGAGTGTTCGGAACGGATATAAAATTTCCCAATTACTCTCGAGCCTTGCTTGGGGGCATGACACCGCGTGAGTAATATGTTTTGGAGTCGATCTAAATGTACAATTACCACACGCTGCGAAACACTGCTCGTCGAATGAGGACGGGAACAAAGCCAGCTACGAACACGAACAGAACTCAAAATTCCCCGTAAACACTAACAAGTTTTTGTTTTGTTAGGCGAACGTCTATTTATGTATCGCTTTATAAAGGCTGATAGCTACTGAATGTGAACATTGTGATCTGTAAGCTCCGCGGAGATGGAGCGTTCGTTGGTAGTGTTCGTCCTGGTGGTGCTGGTGGCCATGGTGGCGTTGGGGGCAGCCACCCCCCACGGATATGGCGTCAAGGGTGGGGCTGGTGCAGCGGCTAAAGGTCAGTTGTACATTTGTTATTAAATCGAGTAGTAAGTTTCCAAATGGTGTTGTTTTTATGGTTCATGTACTTTAAAAGTAATCTTGCGTGTGTTATTGATTACTTGTATAAATTTTCATGATGAAAATATGCAAAAAAATTGTGTACAGTAATATTTTCCCAACTATCCAGAAAACATTTGTATTTCGTTTTATAAATCTCACTAATAACTATTATTTGTATGTTAAAACAGTTTAGCTCAGTAGATACATGTAGTACTACCCATACACTAAGACCAACAAATTATTTTGTATTTAAAGCAAACAGTGTGTCTATGAATGTCATGAATAATACATGCATCCTTACGAATATTCTGATTGTTTTAATATGGTACGAATTTAACTCCTAGACTTTTCATGGCAATTTCTTTTTGGGTGGTAACATTGGTCCGTGATAATTTTGATGATTTTAACAATGTTCATATGCACACCATTAAATGGTCTGTAATAAGATAAGAGTTTCCGAGTGTTAGATCACTCTCATTTTATATTAATTTTACGATTATTGGAAAGCTTGCATTTAAACAAGTACCTACATAGTAAGGTTTACCTGAATATGATAACAAGCTTCCAGCAATATATGTATATACTTTATAAAAATGTTTACGCAGTCGTCGGAGTGTTACAAAGCATAGTGAAGTATTTATTAAAGAATCTGGTTATTAAAGAAAAATTAGAGTGTATAAAATTGTTTTATGTATGTGTGTCAATTATTTTAATTTCAATTTCAGCCGAAGCAAGTGCAGTGGCTGGAGCCTTTGGAGGTTTAGGCCCCTTACCGCTAAGCATTCCTTCTGGGTCAGGCTACTCAGGAAGTTTTTCAAAGTCTTCCTCTTCAAGCTTTGCATCTTCGAGCGCCAGTGCAAGCTCAAGCTCATTCAGCTTCAGCGGTTCCGGTGCTAATGGAATCGCAGGAGTTGGCAGTGACAAGGGATGCTCGTCCGGAACATGTAATGGAGCTGGAGCGAATGATGCAAATGGAAATCATCATGTTACGGGCGCTAATGCAGTATCTGCTGCACAAGCAAAAGCTCTTTCTGGTTCCTATACACCTTGCCAAGGGACAAGCTGCAATGGAGCTCCATCAGATAAATGTACTACCGGTCAATGTTCACCAGACTCTGCAGCAAAAGGTCAAAACGGCTGTGCAGGAGGCGGAGATTGCCAGTCCCCTTCAAGTGGATCTAAATCTGATTCAGAAGACAATGGGCAATATAATAAAGAAGATGGAGATTCAAATGATTCTAATGATTTTGCTGTGAACATAAATCGTGATCAACAATCTAAATTCCCACATGATGCAAATGGACAACCTTCTTACAAGGATAAGTCTTATAACCCAGAACCTCCCTGTTCTAATGGGAAGTGTGGTCCAGGTAATTCTGGTCAAACTAATTACGGTAGTAATCAAAACAAACCCCCAGTACCATCTACGTATTTAACTGCACCTAATACAAACCCGCCATGCACTACACCTGACTGCCACTATTCATCGCCAAGCGGTGGTCCACAAACAAGCGGGCTACCATCGAGCTACAATGTCCCTATTCAGTCCGCAACGAATCCACCTAATACTTACCATTCGTCACCTGTGGAGTATGGGTCAGCTCCAAATCAGCAAAAGGGTGTAACCTCAGGTGTACCATGCACATCACCAACTTGTAATTCGCCTGCATATAATGGAGCCTCCAATATTCCTAATTATAACCAGCCAGAAAATCAGGGACACAGTAATTACAAACCTTGTACTTCGGGGCAATGTGGCGTTCCTTCGTCTTTCAATGAAAAAGCAAACAGTGGTACTGGATCCGGTGTATTAAGCTATTCGCAGGGAAGTATTCCTTCCAATTATCAGCCGGGATATCAGGGCCATAGTAATCACAAACCTTGTACTTCGGGACAATGTGGCGGTCCTACGTCTTCAAATGGAAAGGCGAACAGTGATTCTGGATCTGGTATTCCAAATTATTCGCAGGGAACTATTCCTTCCAATTATCAGCCGGAAAATGAGGGGCATACTAATCACAAACAGTGTACTTCCGGACAATGTTTCGTTCCTTTGTCTTCAAACGGAAAAGCGAACAGTGGGGTTGGATCCGGTGTACCAAATTATCCGCATGGAAGTATTCCGTCAAATATACCCTCGGGTCAACCAGGGCAACCTGGTTGTACAGCTCCTTATTGCTCAGGGCTTCCCACATATACTAGTCTTCCCTCAAATCAAGCAGGAAACGCCTGCAGCGGTACGGCCTGTGGTGGTGTCTCTCCGACTACTTCACATACAAAATCCGATTCTGATGCTCCTGTTTACACAGGTGGGTTTGGAGGTCCTCCAGGTTTTCTAGACATAAACTCCGGATATAACAAGGGATCTGGAAATTCAGGTCTTGGCTACAATCACAATACGCCTAGTGGTAGTAGACCATCTGGACCTCATGGATCAAATCCCACACCAGTATCTTTTGGAACAACGAACTCAAACAACATTTATGGTTCGACACATTCGTCCAAAAATGGCGGTTCAACTGGAGTTTTTGACCATAATAAACCAAGTAGTATTCCGACAGCCACTGGTTCTCAATTCAATCCATCTACTGCTGGTAATTATGGTGCTCCAACGGCGTCTTCACCCTTGCCCCTCTCATCTTACTCGCATCCCCAACAGTATGGTGATAATAAACCCACAACAAGTCATTTTGGTTCTATAGGATTATCGCAAACAAATTCAGGATCCAATTCTATACAAGGATCGTTTGGAATAACGAAACCTAACGTCGCAGGGGATAATCTGAGTAGTCCACCGTACACAGGTGGCTTTGGTGGACCAACAGAGACAGGAAGTGCAGGTGGTTCTAAGCCTGGTTCTAGTAATTGTGGATCAGTTTCTTGTAATGGCCAATTGGGTGCTAATGTAAATGATGGAACTAATGATAAAACAAATCCAAGTAGTAGTCAATATAAACCCGCATATACAGGGGGATTCGGTGGACCAGCTGGAATCTTAAGTTCAAATAATGTTAACATGCCTTCCAATAGTCCGACAGCGGCAGGAACTACTCCGTGTGTAAATGGAAACTGCGACTCAAAGGGTTCGCCATCATCTAGTCAAGCAAGTGGTCATAACCTTGCAACTGCCTCAGCCAGTGCAAATGCTGTTGTTTATTCTGGAGGTTTCGGAGGTCCACCGGGATTTTTGAAACCATACGACGATGGAAAAGCGAATGGTCAAGGGCTTAACGGAAATCTTGCTAATGGACATTCGCCATCTTCCAACAACGGTCATCCGAATACGCCATCGGTCAATGGTAAAAGTTCTGAACCTGGTAGTCATGCAAATGGAGCGAACGCTGGAGCTAATGCTGCTGCTCATGCGAGTGCAACGGCATCAGCTACAGCTGGTAGTTATGGCGGAAGCAACAATAATGGTTCGTCACGGGGTTGCAACGGCGGTTGCAGTCCTAACGGTGGCGGCGGTGATGGCTCCGAAATCCCCGATGGACTAACGAAAAGTGGTTTCGGAGTTGGGGCTCTTGCATCTGCTAAGAGCAGTGCTGCTGCATTTGGAAATATTGCCAGCAGTTCAGCCAGCGCCCATGCTTCTGCGGGTGCTGCTACCAAAGGAGGTTAGAATCTTTACAATCTTACTATACTAATGTATAATATGGATTTAATTGTTTGTATATTTGAACCGTACGTACCCTTTCAAACGTACTGGGCAGATTTGAAAAATTATTTTGCCAATGTATACAATAGAATCTTAGTAGTAACATAGGCTCTATAGGGTCCCGAAAGATAAAGGGTTTACCTGGTAACTTGTTATCCAAAGCAAACCTAGTATGCTTTACATATATTGATATACATAAGATATTTAAATTCTAATAATAAGTATATGAAAAAATAATAATCATATTTAAAAAGGTAAATTAATTAATTGGTGTAGAATGTAATTATGAATATTTAAATTTAAACTACTCGTTGAAGTGTTTTTTTATTTTAATTTAAATAAGCATTTAAATTTAAACATAATAATATGTTGTGTATTGTTTCAGGTTACGGCAGAAAGTAAGAGCATACTTAACATTTAATAGGTGTCATAATAGTGATAAACGTAGATAGTACAGAAAGATTTGTTTGTAGTTAGTTTTTTTAATTACTACCTAGGTATATACATAATGTACAAGAAAGACTTAAGGTATCGATATGATTAAAAGTATTACAATGTGATATAATGGCATAGCCTAATATAAATAATATTGCTCAGGAAAATTGTTAATTACTTCCTACATAAATGAATTTAATAAATCAATACATTTCTACGGACCTTTATTTTTCTTCCCGTATACATAGCTCAACATTTCTCATAAAGCTTTAACAATAAATTCATGTATACATATACCGAAACAAAGTAACCGTAATGAAGAAAATAGGTACAAGTTATGTATATATTCTGTTTAATGACAGTTTAATGATTTCGTTTAGTTCTCTTGAACTGTACATATAAAATATTTGAATGAGATTTTACATCAGTTAATAAGTTTCTTCTTGATTAGCAATCTTATTTTTACTACACTTATGACTTTTTACTTTAAATTAATGAATTTAATTTTATAAGATATTTGTATATTGGTACAAAATAGACTTATTTCGTTATAAAATTCTATCGTCAACATCTTGGCTCTTTGCGATCATTGTATTTTATTTCCTTCTTCAGTCTGTTCTCACGTCCGTAATGTCAATGTCAGTTCATAAATGTATAATGATGTGCTCTCTTGAGTACAGTTAGAAAAAAAATATGAAGTTGGTATATCGCAATAGAACGCTTCAGCTATCTGTCCATCTATTTGATACTTTTTTTAATATCAATAATTTTAAATTTGTCGAGCGATAAATCCTTCGTAAAAAGTACTAAATGTAAAAATTTATTGCGACACTGCTATATAATTTGTTATAGTATATTGTTATTTTATATATAGTATGTACTTTAACAGTTTTATGTGCCTCGATATTGAGTTATGAGCTATTTTCGTCAAACCAGTAAGGTGTATGAGTAACTGTTATGACACGCAAAATTGTATAACGTCCATGTCAACAAAAAATATACATTACTCTATTTAAGCGTACTAAGTAGCTAAGTTCAGGAAAAATATCTTACAATCAAAACAGTGGGTGCGGGCGCAAAAAATATGTGACTCATAATTTGTTCCGTCCAAACAATACTCAGATAATATGTATATTTGTAATCGTAAATATAATTAAATGAATAATTTAAAAATAAAATCGATTAAGTACGAGAATTTACCACAAATTAAGGGTTCTGTACTAGTACAATATTAACTCGGTAAGACATAGTTCTGGCACCCCCTATAAGCTCTCAGTTTAATTTATTTTAATTCCTTGCTGTTACGAAAAATATATTTAAATAATTTATGACGGTTCCAATTAAAACAGTAAAATAATATAAAGCTAGTAAAATTTTGAACGTTTATTGGTTTTGTATTAATAATGATTACCACTAGTACACAAAATAACAATTCTGTAAACGTTTCGAGTCTCTACCTTCAAGGAACCCCCCCTCCTAGAACGCCGAACCGAACATTTTGGTTTTATTATTACGATTTCATAACCTTTTGAGCACGGAACTTTATAACGGAACGTATATTCGATATGTTTATAAATACGACACATCACTATACCTAACAGTGAACAGGGTGTGGGTGGAATGTTACATCAGCTGGTAATGAATTATTTATATGTAGAGTATCCGCAAACTCCTATAAGAGTGAACAATGGATGAGACCAGTGCATGATTGTGACAGTGATGTATGAGCTGTTGACGGCAATTTACGGCCGTGATTAGTTCATCTTGTGCTCTCAACACCAACCTCTAGTACCGGGAAAGATATATTTATAACAAAGGCATACCTATTATAAAATAGTATAGTTAGGTGAATGCGGATAAATAAATGTAGATGTACATATATACCTTGAAAATTTAATGGATAGATCCTGTCGATATTGGAAAAGTTCCTGTCAAATAATCCAAACATCCTTGTGGAGCAAGCATGCAAATACTTCAAGGGTATTTTAAATTAATTAGGCCAATTAAAATAGTTCCATTGATGACGATGATGCATTCCACCATTTTTTTTCAGTACAGATATGCACTTTCTACATGATAAAAGACTAACGAGTCGCACGGTAAACTGTTTTTCGAATGAAATAAATATGTATAATTATGATAAATACGTACTGTACAAAATGCAGTACAGGTTTCAATAGTTTTCGAGTGTAAAGGCTTTGGTCTGCCAAGGCCGCACCGGACAGAGCTGAGCTGTGACTCGGCTCGTGTAATAAACTCCCGTCTCTAGAAGTCCATCTCACTTGTCTGTACGTCCACTTTAGGTTATTGTCGATAGAATCAATAATTATCTTAATGAAGCTGTTATTATTCCATTTGTTTCAGGCATCTTAGGCCATAACATATATACCTTACAGACTAACATACATTGTATAAAACTTATAACTAAATGACTTTAGTGCCGCAAAGTGAGACGCGCTGCCCGTGACTCCCGGTGGTCGTCGACGTCCACCAAACTTCCGAAAGACGAACCTCTTTGGGCACAGCTCCAAGTTTAAAAACTGAGCTAGTTGCTCGGTTGGTACACGCACAGCAAACGAACTAAAGTTCACTAGATTCCGCGACTCCGACATTTCTACCAGAACTCTGTGATTCGTCTTCTTCTCCAAATATTCCACGACATTAGATACCGTCGTAGTGCGAGCGAGCCGAGAGTACGTCTCGCGGTTTGCGTCGCAAGAACAGCGGGACACAGGAGATGGTTGAGTCCTGTCCGCGCTGTGCCGCATTGGTTACAACAAATAGGCTTCCTCTTCTTCGTCTTTTCCATTTTAATAAACCCGTCCTTGTCCTTTGCTTGTCAACTGACTTTGATAGCTATGGCTGATCAAGAAGGTTTTTGATCATATCACTCATAGGTATGAGTGATAAAAATGCTATTTGCATCATTCAACGGTCCTTTTCAGTAGTCACTGTAACCGTCACCGACTAGAGTTAGATAATATACTGAGCATAACATATTACAAAGACATGTGTGTGATATAGGAATTGTACACAAATTCTTGGAAATATATACCTACAATTTCAAGCATCTTTAGATGTGTGAAGTAATGATTTGAAGAACTATCAATATAAATATTTCCTAGAAAATATAGTTTCCTGGGAATTGTATACAATTTAAAGATGCAATTATAAAGTAAAAAAAAACATATGATTATCATGATCCTAATCCGATAATAATTTGAACTAAAATATGGAAACAGAAGTTTATGAGCAAAAGAAAACTATATTTTTGTTTTAAGTTCAGTTGATTACAACGCTGCTAGCTTGTGTCGGCGAGGTTTCGTGAAACAAAACAAAACTCCTACAACAACTATGTACATACGTACAGTCATAATTTAGAGTACCCCAACAGGTACAGAATAAAATAAATAATTAAAAAATCAATCGACATAATTAATGTTTCATACTCGGACTAATACGTTTATATTTGATTGCGTTATTGATTTTGTTACAGTTTTGCTATTAGAGTACGTACAAAGATCGCGCCCCGGCCACTCGCCACGTACGAGTACAGCGTAGAGCTAGTCGTGGTCACTCCTTGTCCTACTATATCTGTAAGCACATGATATATAGGCGGGTAGACAAAGTTGAAGTAGTTTCACCGCCTCCGCTCATTTGTAAAACAGCTTCTATGATTCGCTAGTCACGACATTAATTGACTAGAAGACTTTTTTACCTTCCTTATCATAGGTACTTGTACGTTGTTGCTAATTTGTAGATTTCGGAGTTTGGTTTGTGGTTTAGGAGGGAGATATTTTTTCTGGATTGAAAAACGGTAAATATATTCCAGAATCCAGGTTCAGTACCTGCGTAGGCATTTTTAGTACCTTGAATCGATATAATATATTCCATTAAGATCTCATGGTTACTTACCAACGCAATAAATGGCTTCAATCCTCACTCCCTACTGAGTTTGGGTTCCTCCTTGGAACTGAGGAGGCCTACAACATATTGCAGCACGCTATTCTAGTGTGGATTTGTAGAGAGGTTAATGAGCAACCAAAACGTTAGAAGTTTTTACGCCACCCGACGGTCCCCTTAATGACTGCCATTTGATGATAATAACCGCGATCTATCAAGGCCTTACAAGTCCTCCACATAAAGGAATATTTGTCACTAGCAGTCTTCTGTTCACTTTTCTACGCGTCCGTAGTTGCTTGACATTGCCAATCAACGCATTAAAACGCTTAAGAAGTACATATTTCTTAAAACATATGTATTGCATGGTCAAGTAGTTATTTCTCCATTGTGTATGCGACGCAGGTAAAACGCTGATGATGACGTGGCAGGGTTTTACGAGATCAGATGATGTCCTGCCCCAAGTCATATAATGATATAATGCTCATTATTAGTCAAGTTGCTCTGTGATGACAGCAGTTCCGTAATGAATTGATTCATGGAGATTATAGTTGTTGTGCATTGCATTTAGTATGAATACACAATTTATTGTAATTATGATGAAGAATATAATGTGTAGCTGATTTTTTTATAGATGCGTGATGAATATTTGCAAATTAGATTTATTAACTTAATATTCGACACTCACCTTGAGCAATCTTACTCTCACGACGTAATTCCTGGGATATTCTTTTAACAATACAATAAAATGTTCTTTGTTTAATACTAGACCATTAGTATGTAATAGTAATAGTTAATGTTATGACGGGTCCGTTGGACTGATGGTTAGTGAAGCTGGCTGCTGGGCTGGGAGGTCGTGGGTTCGATCCCCAATTAGGACAAACTTTTTGTGATGAGCAGGGATGTTTCTCCCCGTCTGGGTCTATATAAATATGTATTTCAAAATGTTCGTGTATATTTATCAGTTGTCTGATCACCATAGTACAAGCAAAATGTTAGTTTGGGATCAAATTGCTGTGTGAGTTCTCTTGAAATATGTTTTTTATTATAATTGGATGTTGTCGTAATGGTTGCTCAGACACTGTTTACGTATCTACCATGTTATGTTATTCACATACTATTCTGACACAATATAAGCCAAGTTATCAGACTAAATCTTGGACTTTGAACTGTAAACGTAAAATTAACTCTACGTAAAACTTGTGGTCTTAGGTTAGATTGAGAGCGCACTGAGGTTGGCAGATGGATGCTTTAATGTGATAAAGATATACAAAAACTACATAACTATACCCGAATATTATTATTAATGTTCCTACATATATAACAATACAAGCGACTTGGATTATTATTTAAGGAAAATCATGGACCTCAAATATCCAACATCTTAATAATGTTGTACCGGGTTTTTAATTTAATTAAAAACAGATTAATTTAATTTGAAAATTAATTATGTTTTCCGATCTTGGCTTGGACATTGTTAAGATAACTCGCTCATTAAAAATCAGTAGAAACAGAAGCAGCGAACTGTGTCTTCATTAACAATTTACTTAACACTTACTGAGTAGGGAGTAAATATTAGCAATCTTTACCTGTAACAAACGGTAACAAAATTTGTATAATATTTAATATTATGCAAGGTAAACCGAGAAATCGCATAAGTAGATACCTACCCTCATGTTTTTTTCACATTGAACAACGCAATATCGCAGTCTATGTAGAACTGAAATAACTTTTGGGGTGTCCATCATATAGTTTCCTGAACGATGAAGAAAAGTTAGTATGAGGTTTGTACTTAGAAATGCTTAGAGCTTCTATAATAATAAACTACAAAAAGATTCAATAAAATGTTCTCCAAATATACAATATTTTTAGTTGTTACAAATGTATTTTCAGAATTATTCTATTAAAGCATTCATTACGCATAGAAATAGTATTACGCTATTCGGTCAGAAAGAATACATAAAAATTGTACATGTAAAACACCTACCCATTTTAAAATAAAAATGTTCACTTGATAACTAGAAAAATACACAACATTTTATGTACATACATATGTATATCATTGAACGACGTATGGGTAGCACTGCAGACTAGAATATTGATTAGGCAATAAAATAAAACTCTTGCATATGTAAATATTGACCAAAATTGTTTGCGCAGGCCGCGCTTCTCGGGGTTTTACACTGGTTCATTTGATTGACTAATTAACTTAAAATTCCTTTTACATTAGTTTATTTGTCGAGTAAATTAATTTAACGAAAATTATTTCTTGCATCACTATAATTGTGTTGTGAACTTAAAACACTGGGTGTTTGAACTTTATGGAATTCATACAGTATATAAAAGCATATAGCTTACGTGTATAAGTATAAGCAATAAGCAATGACAGTGGTCTGAGAATTCGCCCCTCGGACAGGAAGTCCCAAGTTCAAATCCTGCGGCGCGCACTGATTTTCAAAATTAGGTCAGAAATTGATTATCACTTGGTATGGTGAAGGGAAACACCGTCAGGAAACCAGCACTTCTGCAAGTTTGTCATAAAAATTGTCAAAGATGTGTGAAGTACACCAATACGCACTCCACCAGCGTAGCAGACTATGGTCTGTACTTTTCACATTGAGATGGAGATTCAATCTCAATGGTGTCTCGCCATGGGTTTACGGGTTTAAATGGTGATACTAATAATAAATAAAACATGCAACAATTTAACGGTAAAATTATAATAATTAAACATACACAGGTAACGATAAAAAAAATTGTTGTATTACATTATGAAATTGAACACATGATTGGGGAACACATTCAAATTATGTATTTTTAAGGTTTCGTTTACAAAGGTGCAAAAGGAACTCGATTCATAAGACTGCTATTCAACAGTCCGTTCGTCTGTCACGTGACTTAAACTGCCTTACCCAGGCATAGACAACGAAACTTTTATTGACAAGAAGATGGAATTCATTTTACAGGTTTCGGACGGAGACACTTACCTAAATCGTCACTGGGGAGTTTAAGAGATGTACATAGGTCAGTGACGGACGCGAATATTCGCATTGTTTCCTCACGCATTCTCATGAAACGATGCGATGCAAATTCATTAGATTAATTGTGACTGATCCTACGAATCATCTTCGCTTCGCTTTGGAATACGACTCGATGAAGACTATCCAATAATCCTTCTCGTCGTATAAGCTACGAACATGCATAATTGTGTCTAAATTGGTCCAGTGATTTCAGAGTTGTCCTACAAATTTTAATGTATTATCCCACGGGAACGAAATAGTTTTCTTGGAAAAAAGTGTCCTGTGAACATTGTCCTTACATAAGCTACAAATATGCTAAATATTACCTAAATTAGTCCATTGGTTTCGCATTTGCCATACTAATTTCCTGGGATAAAACCTATCCTATATCCATTCTAGGGTTTTAAACTTTGGTTATGCCAAGTTTCATCTCAATATGTCCGTTGGTTTTTGCGTGAAGCTCGAACAGACAGACGGAAAGACAGTCAAACAATAAATGCAAAAAAAATGTTTTGGTCTCTATATCAATAACAAATTTTAAATTTTTTCAATCAACAGAATTGACCCGGTTGCAAATTTTTCTATTAGTATAGATAAATTTTACTAACTTTTGTATACGGCTTTGTCTGCGTGAAACAATTTTAATCCCCACATAGGTAGGTCGAAATTTCAAAATTGCTGGTCCTGCTTCATAATAATACTAAATAATATAATATCACTGGGTGTACCCGGCGCGGCGGCGTTCGTTGTAACGCCACAACTCATCAACCACGTGTCTCATCGATATCATTTTGGTACCAAAACCAGAAAATTTTGGTCAAAGTTGCTTAAGAAATTGATGCTCTATCTCTTACCATTTGAGTCTATAAAGGACAAACAAACAGATAAATAAACATAAATTTTTATATAGATTCCAGATGCGTAAATGTTCAATGGCTTAATCATGGGATGTGGAAAAATAATACAATAATATGAATTATAATTTTGCTGCAATCCATAATCATTTTGACAGTTTCCCTTTATAAAACAAGTTGTACTGAAAGAGCGGAATTGGAGCCAATGCGTTTCATTCTCTGATTAGACATTTTAGGACGTTTCGACTTTGAAGGAAAAGGTAAATTAAACTGAATTCATTGTATGACTTTGAGCAGACAATTTATCTGAAAATGAACATTAGCATCCGCGAATGTGAGAAGTCGTGAACCATCGTTACATCAATGATGCATGTGAGTGGGAGAGAGAAAGATTAATGATGTCAGATCCTAATAGAACCCTCCTTATTATTTGTGCATGAAGAAAGCCTTTATTTCCATTCGGTTTCCACGACGCTGACTACATTTTAAATTGTGATATTATTCACAGGCCGATCTGCCGAAGCAAGTCAATCATTTTACAGTTTTTAGAATGCCTCAATTATGCACTTTACCTCAGTTATCTTACCTATATTCTATTTTCCTTTATTTAGAATCGACATTATAAAGTAGTTGTAATGCCTACATAATATAAAGGTACCCGTTAACAATTCTCACGCTACAATATACATATATTACAATAACATCACTACAAAAATCAATCTCCGTCGAGGAATACAATGACCGTAACTCGGGCTTGACCCGACGTCGACTTTCCCTATTACTACATTGAACTTTAAATTATTAGATTTTAAGATAAGACAATTAATTGATGATGGATCTTATAAAACAGGACGCACCTTAATTATACTCCTTTTAAATTATCATATGTTTTATAATGACGACAATATGTCACTGTCGTTCAAGAGAGTTGCAACAAGTGCGGCAGGCTTTCGATTTCATATGAATATCGGTTATTGGGGCCTCTTGAAAAAATAAGCTGAACTGCCTCACTGCTTTAGTACTTACCTACTGTTTACGAAAATGCTTTAAGTTTTTGCAATAATTACAAGATGGCAGAGGGCCATACCGAATGCTCTCAAAACTGTTCACCAAATGCAGCAAATATACTTGCCACCTGCATAAGTAATGAACTAAACCAATACAGAGAAATATGAAACATCGAAGAATTGATAAGCAAATAACCGTTCAAAACATTTATCTACAACAAACATAAACTATCCTTAGTGTAAGTGGAAAGCTATACTTAGTAAATATTGTTATCTGCATTGTTCAAACAGTTAAGCAGAGTACTGCGAGTATCACACCGAGTTCGCACATTGAGCAAGGTTTCGTAAATCGCTTCTGTGCCAGACAATGCCGTGACAACCACCAAAGTCAAATACCTGTTATCTTATGAATAATGCCGATTATGTTGAGCAAACACGCACGCACCGTCCGCGCCGCACGCGTTTGAGTGCATTTTTCACGACAATTCGTACCGATGTATCACAGGGTGTTGGATTAAATGTGCTTTTAGTAGAGTCACTAAATTATAAGTGTATTACACACACTTCTTACTTTTGTATTAAAATAACAACCCTTTAATTGTATTTGATATGTTTGTTAAGACATTAATAACAATGATAATTAAATAATTTTAATGACATTATATGTTTTAAATGTAACTTTATTCTATTTCACTATGCACTTTTTTATATGTGTATATATATGTATATATATTACTTGAATAACCGTGATAATTTGGTGGTTTGAACTTGGTTGGTTTGGTGGTGGTGATGGTTCGGTCTCGCGAACAAGAGGCCCTGGGTTTAATTCTGCGGTGCGCACCTCTCATTTTTAAAGCATATGTGAAGATGAGAAGTTGATTATAACTTGTTACGATGAAGGACAGCATCGTGAGTAAATCTGCACTCCTGAGAGTTCTCCATAGAGTCCTCAAAGGTGTGTGAAGTCCACCAATCCCTACTGATCTGTTCCACTCACGGTGAGTGAGGACCCGAACTCAGTAATGCAACATTAATGGCTCGAAGTAATGATAATATTTGAAAATAATTGTCAGTTTATTTAGTTTCTTTGATTAGTTTGGAATCGAAATACTCTGCAACTATGTGAAAGCTTACGATCGTTTCATTATAATAATTGTCGTAATGTAGGTAGGTACCTGTAGTATTATTGTAGTCATACACTATCAATCCAATAGCTGATGGGCTAGTTATTAAACTCAAACTGGCATTACTATCAACCACTAAACATCGACAAAGTAAGTTCATCGGAAATAAATTCGAACCATTTCGAGTAGGAAACTAAACTTTACACATCATTATATTCTCTACTAAGGTCATTAATCAATTTAATATTATTCTGAACCCTTTCTAAGAATATCACGATTAAATAATAAGAGTATTTACTTCGAAAATAAATCTATATTATTATTATAACGTAATCGAACGCGCGAGTGACGTAACGAACAGCCGCGCACAGCACAAATTATTGTCGTCCAGCCGCCACCGTAAATAAATACGTCCTTATGCACTTTATTACACAATAACAAAAGCCAAAAGTACAGAATAAATAGTGCAGAAGTGGTACAACCTGTGTATACGGCGGACGAGTCACCTAGATGTCGCACCTATTGTCCACGGCATGACACCCCTGCCCGGCCGCTGGGCGAGCCGCCGCACCATCGTTACCTCACACTTTCAATATTGGGTTACGAGAATTTTACTTCAAGGTCCTCTTTTGGAAACAAATAGAAGAGGTATAAAGGCCAAGACGAGCAACAATCGCACACAGTTTGGTTTCTGTTATCGACTCGAAAATGAATGCTTCGATTGCATTTTTTCTGTGCTTTCTAGTAGGTATGTGTCACATTGTGTTTTTAAGACATAGCACATACATATATCATATTAATACAGATCATATAATATGTTGCACTGTATGTTATTAAAAATAATATTATTTTTATTCTAGTTTGTGAGCTACCATAAAATTCCGTGTAGGAGAAAAAAAGTAAAATTCTTTCTAACTCTCTTATGTGCTTGTAATTATTTTTTCAGGTACCTTCGGATATAACGTTCAGAGGGAGTTTGGTTACAATATCATTCCAAACGATCTATATTCTGTTGGTTTTGGCCCAAATTACACCCCGGAGCAATCGCAGCGGCTGTTCTGGGGAAACCAGGGCAGCAACCAAGTCGGAGGAACCGGACTCTGGGCAATGTTAACAAATAAATTTCCGTTCTTGAATTCCATGTTTGGTCGTATGGAGATACCGACGCAATATGGAGCGCCGAACCAGTATGTCTCTCCTCTATACAGAGCGCCGGTCCAATCGCAGTTCTTCAGATCCCAGCAGTTCGCTCCAGCTGGTCGTGACGTGGGACTGACAGATGACGCGGTGATAGTGACTCCACCCCACGTGCCCATAGTGCCGCTACCAGCCCCTGTACCGGCGCCGGCTCCTGCGCCCATACCAGCCCAGGAACCAGACACCGGGTACCAGTACAACAAGCCCCAGTATAGACTGCAGCTACCACGAACGTAAACGATTCCCAAACATGAATCTTTGGAACTAAAAGGGTACCTATTACTATAGTTAGATTGTTAGTTCTAATGATATTAACTAAGATTATGAACGAGCTCTTTATTGCAATAATTTTATGTTAATTTTATCGATTCTAAATAACTCGGATGATATTTTATTTTTATGGTTGTGTTTTCCGCCTCGTGCCAGTTATAAACAATTATTTAAAGATTTATTCTTCGTTACGGGTATTATCTTCATACATTAATGTAATTGTGCATCAATTCATCTCATAGCAGTATTAACACGAAAATATCTCAATTTGGTTTTCTAATAATAAACCTTTATTTTTTTATATGCGTTTATTGACTTACAAGAACTCCTTGATCAGTGGTTTATATTCATAATTATTATTTTGTTGTTACTTTATTACTTAAACATCATTATGATATGAGCAGAATGAGCAGATTTTTTTTTAACTAATATTATATACTGACTGTTATTACTAAAGATATTATTTTAATGAGGATAGTATCAAAGTATTGTATGACACCTGTACGAAACACAAAACAAATGGAAAAAATTATTTTCATTCCAAAATACTTTTTCAAAATTAAGTCGTCTTAACTCCTGTGCTGATTTTAATATCTAACTTGAAAAAGTAGTCAAAACTAGCTGTGCCCAAGGAGAAGCAAGAATCTTTATCTTTCATTGCCTTACCTTAGTAAATCATAAATAAATATGAACAATTATTTTATCATCAATAAAGAAACATCCATCTTAATTTAATTTACTTTAGCATAAAAATCCCAAATCTCACAAATCAACGTCACTGCGTAGTTATTAATTTATAGGTACACACGTACTATGTATGTGTACAAATTAAAACAGAATAGTGGCTTCAATAAGAAATCAAATGTTAATAATTATGAAGTTTATTTCGCCATTTCTTGTACTCATCACTTAGGCATCTTCAACAAATGGGGATAGTAAAAAAAAAAATAGAAAGAAAGAAAAAAACATTTTTTTTCACATTATAAGTTAATGCTTGACTGCAGTCCCACGTGATGGTAAGTGGCGCCGTCGTGTTCAAAAAGAGTTGTTTATACGTGAAAATGAAATGCTTTCATGAAATAAACTATGTATTTGAAATGATTTCTAAGATTGGGGAATCAGGTGAATGTGGCGTAAGCAAGTGATATTAGGCATGAAGGTGAGTGAAGGTTGCATTCGTTTTAATTTTCCTTAATTTTAAACAACGGATGCGTACTGGTCGTAATATCCGGTGCCCGTGCCGTCGACGCCAACCGAGGTGCTGGCGCTCACTGTGTGTGCTCCCGTCACTGGTCCAGCCTGGCGCATGGTCTCTCCGGGACTGAAATCAGTGTGTTTTGCCACTTAGTCAAGTTTTTCTAAGTTTTTGTGGTAGCTCCGAATCTGCAAAAGCACCAGTGTTGCATTGGAGTACAACTCCCTAGTTTAGACTTAACGTTCGTTAGCGGGCATTTGTTTCTATCGGTTGCAGAAAGTCAATTAATTATTGTGATTATAATTAATAGCCCCTGCAAGCTATAGTCATCAATATGACTCAGTAAAAATCAAATTAAGTCAATACTCAAGGCAGACTATGGAAGAACCTATACAACAATACAAGTATTTATCAACCTTTCACCCAAATAGAAAACGACAGAAAACACTAATAGAACCAGTCAGGTTATAGTCCTAGTTCATAGTTCCATCGCATGCAGCTGGGGCTACCCATGGCACTTTTGTCATGAGTGGCTCCTTGGGGTGCAGCGGGCCAGGTGAAGGAAAACATTAGAAAACCACTTGGTTACTAGCATGGCGTGTCCCCTCCGGTGTCTGCAGCTTTTCCCATCTACTATATAAAATAGAAATGTGTAAGGCTTCAGTCGTAGTTACAGTGAAATGTTAGTATAAAAGTAATAAAAATAGTCGGAAATCTTAGATGATAAGCCTTACAGAGTTCAGTTTAGAATATTAATTAGGTTTAGAATATTAATATACCACAAAGAGATGCTGAAAAATAAATATGAGCAGACTGTATGGATGCGCCCGATAAATGTCTGGTAGCAGAACTGGCATCAATTGACGATCATCTGTCACAACAATATATGCATACGCCCCTACACTAAGAATATAAACCGACTTTAAAAAAATATATCACAAAAAAATCTACTAAAAGGTAAAATAGCGCAAAATATTTAAAAATAAATGAATATTATGTGATCTAAAAAATCAACGTCTAAGTAACTATACTAACACTAAATACAAGTCATCATAATCGCTTTGTCTCTGCGCGTCTCACCCTGCGCCTGCGCGTCGTGTATCTGACGCCTACGCTCAAGAAAAGGCACTTTATAGAAATACACTATGTATTTGTATAAAGTGCCTGAACAATGGCTACATTCTTCGCCCACTGACAGATCATTAAAATAAACGACAACAAAATATTATAGGGCCTATAACAATAACGTTCACTTTGTTTAAGTTTTGACACTTTAATTGGTACTTGGTATGTCAAAACGGCTCGATTTATTGTTGGCACCTGATATCTCGAGCTTTGTTCGATAATTAGCGACGCGGTCTGATCATTTCAATTCATTATAAAGACTCAGTGTTAAGGCCAGAATTTTTTCAAAACGTATTTCCGAATAAATTATCATTTTGATACCTAAAGAAATCAAAAAATCAGCACAAGCTGAGAGAAAGGATTAACGATGTAGCAGTTTACCTCGGTCTATTATTTATTGCCAAACGTAAACTAAACCCAAAATGCTAAATCACCCTTACTGATTTTATGAGTTCTATAAAGTCAGTATGAGACGCTAAAATCATTATCTAAAATATAGCTTAGCTATATTCTAATGGATTAAAAATGTATCCTCACAGCAATGTTTCTCCAGCTAGGTTGGCTGGAAGAGATCTCTGCTAGAGATAAGCTCGCTTTTATACTAAATTTCTTATATATATACTGACTTTTTAGAAAAGTGTACAAGAAAGCATTCAATAATAAGAAATATTTTGTCACCGGTAATGACACTAATTAACACTCGGATCATGCAGAGTTAAAACGTACGTGATGGGTACTTATGGAGCCACATAGTGTTTAAAACTATTTTAAAACTTTATAAACCTCCATGTAGAACCGATACGATTGCGACATTTTAAAGATAATTTATGTGTTCTGACGAAATCTTTAAAATTTTAATAAAGTCTACGCGTGTACATGCCCATTTACGAATTTTATGGCAGACTTCGTGACATGACAGTTTTAATGAATGGTGAAATAATCTTCATTAAAATCCTCTTGCATCTTCGCTGTCCATTTTTTACTTAATTCATTTAAATACAACCGCAGATTTACAACTGAATGTCTTAAAGCTTCGTCGCCTCATCGATCGCCGAATACTAAAGCATATATTAGGTTACTGAACGCAGGTATTACGTCAGCCTCACGTAATTCCCAGCTTGTTATTTATTCATTCGATGTCTTTATTCTTACTCACTTACATATTTTACAGCATCAGTCTAAATTGGTGGCGAAATTAGTCACTTGCAAACAGTACGTGTAACTCAAGGTTATTTAATATTCTATTATACACGCACACAGTAGAAACCAATCCTGCTGTTACCCACCAAATGCAAAATATTCACCAGATCTAAAAACCTTTGCGTCTCCCAAACCATTTTGAAATTTCAACGCTGCAATTTTATTAAGGTTGCAGAACAACGAGAATGTGAATAGTGGCATTGACGCTGAATACTTTTCTGATTCTAAATTTTTATGAAGGGAAGTGATTTACAGCCCGATTGTATTATACCGGCCATATGTTACTCTCGTAATTGCTACTATAAGCAATGACATTCTAAGATGTCTAGATCGGCATAGTTACAATATGATTAATTCACAGGGCGGTGCTAATACTAATGTTTAATGTGCATATCTAAGGTAGAGTAATGAGCTAGAGTTCATAGAGTAATGGATTGAAGAACACACAGAGAGCAGATTGATATGATAGAGTTAATTAGCACCATATCAGAATGTTTCTAGAAATTTCACGAATAGTTCTAGAAGAAAGTTGCTTATTTTTGGCAAATCTATAGTGTTCATTTTAGTCTAGTGGTTTTATGGTTGTTGTTGTTGGTAGCTCCGCTAGGGCGTAAAATTATACACCACATTTTGTTGAGATTAAACTGTGGTGGAGGATCCAACCACGTCCACAAGAAGGAACAGGACACAATCACAACAGTAAGGTCACCGAATATGCTGTTTGTAAACAACTGTGTGCTTGAGCTCGAGTGTGATTGAACGGAGCGCGTTTAACCTGGCTGCGTCGTTATAACTTGAATTATGATGCAGAAAAGCAACAGCTGGCACACGAGGAATGTGGGTGATTGCCAGGGGAGAACAAATTCTACAGCGTTGCTGCCTTCGGCGATTGCTGTTGTCGTTAGACAGAAGTCGATTAATTGTGTTGAAGGCCTCCAGGTGGCAAAAAACCTGCAACCAACTCACACAGGAGCATCATAGTTAAGTAGAAATCTTATAACTATGGCTGGAAAAAATTCTTAATAAGTTATATGGTATGAGAGCAGAACCAAAGAAGAAATTCTGTTTAAAATAATACCCTTTTGGTCAGAATTTATGTTCATTAATAAAAGCAGCAGTAAGCCGTTAGGCTGCAAAAGGCTCTTATAAACTTCCTTAGTAATATACTAAACGACCTCAAATTGCAAACAGTAACACTAGCCCCACTTGAGCTGCAGCCGGAGTGTGGTGACACTGTTACCTAAATGTTCCTAAAACTACAGACCTATTGTTATTTTGATTCACGTTGAAGAATTGCCAATTTGTACCCACAAAACGTACATCGAAGCGTGTGCAATCGATATATACATATAATATTACATATTAAAGAATGTAAATGTCCGTAAGTCGATATTGCTTTATCGACTACTAGCTTTTCCCGCGGCTTCCTCCGGGTGGCACAGCTCTCCCTCTTCACCAGCCTTCTTACTCTAGCGAGCCTATGTGCTTCCTGTAGTTCTATTCTAACTTGGTACCAAGTTTAATAAAAATCGATTTGGTAGTTTTGCTTAAATATATAACAAATAGACAGATGGACGGACTGACAGACAAACAGAGTTACTTTCGCAATTTTAATATTAATAAAGACAAGAAATGCTGCGATTGCTATCAATTCGGTGCACCGTCTTTAATAATATGTTTTAACATAAATATATGCTGTGTGTAAGTTAATAAACCCAGTTTGTGTAAGTCAAAAGAAGATGTTAATTGTTTAGGTAGATATCCTTCAAAATAAACAAATCAATTCAGCTTGATTTATTCTCTACAGTCCATATGCATTACTACTCCCTGTACCCACTAACTGACACCCCAATATATGTATGTACGTTTGCGATCGCCAATTACGATCTGAAAAGATTTACCATAAAATATAGTCATATTATTAATCTTATTTTGCATGCTTTCTATTGCATACAATGGCGGTTTCAATACATTTCCACTGATATAAATAATTGGGAATAAATAGATTTTTTGTTTCAGACTTGTAACGCCTTATTGGTAAGAATGGCAATGTTCGAGAGAGATAGTCTATCTATCAAGAAAATCAATAGGCGTCGCGTTGACACGGAAAAACTCCCAGAAAGTCAAAGTTCAACTTATCGATGCAGTACACCCAAAGAGGATTTTGTGTATAAGATACAATTATAAGTGGCACTTTTGAAATGGTGGCACTAGTGGATTTTTACTGTTGCAAATATTGTAATTTTTAGCAATCTAAATAAGTAGCACCTTTTTATTTGTAGTTAAGGAATAGATATCATATGTACATATATTCTCAGCTCATCATTGTACATATATCACCGTTAAACACGTATATCAAATGTATACTTCTATCAGGTACACGTATATTTCTATCAGGTGTCTAGCAAACGTAGTGTTTTACTCAGACCACATGTTGTCGAATTATTTTAACTAGATAGTTTGTCTTAATATATTTAATCTACACTAATAATAAAACTGTAACATTCTGTACTTAGGTATTTTTTGAAAATTTTGATGCAGGGAGGCTTTGCTATCGATATAGAGACCAAAACTTTTTTTTTTGGATTTATTGTCTGACTCTCTGTCTATCTGTCTGTTCGAACTTCATGCAAAAATCACTGGACAGATTTAGATGAAACTTGGCATAATCGAAGTTTAAAACTCGAGAAGGGTTATAGAATAGGTTTTATCCAATAAAATGGCTTTTATTGGATAAAATCTAATAATATACCTGGGATAATATGTAAAAATTAGTTAGCAACTAAACCACTGGAAAACTCTTTTCCGAAGTGAAGCGTGGGCAATATCTAGTTCTTAATATAAACTATAAATCAGATGTTGCCACTGCAGCAGAATTATTATAATCCTAGCCTAGCTACATATGTTGGAGCAAAATTTCAGTCATCTTGTGCCTTCCTGGACCGCGTTGGTTTTATAAATCAAAATTGATATTGCTGCTGTAGCACTCTGATGTAAGGGTTTGAATTGCAAACAAAAAAATGTTTATGAGTTGCTCCGATACATTAAACGTTATTTTATGTTACTTTAAGATTGAATGATAATAAAAATACATATGGAAATATATTGAAACAGTTTCCACTCGATTCCTACTTGATCCCTCTACAGGTCGAAAGAGCTTGAACAAATCTTTATTTATATTTTATCAAGAACATACATATTATAAGTATATTTAAAAAAATGCGGTTCCTAATCTTCCAAGTTTATTTTCCAAAATACAAATGGTTCCTTTCTCAAGTTGTTACCTATCTCTATACCTATTTTCATGAAAATCAGTACAGTGCTTTTGGTCTGAAAGCGTAATAGACTTTTTATTCAGACATAGTTACTTTCGCACATATAATATTAGTAGGAATAGTAAGGATTATTAATTCAGAGCGTAAACTGTAGCATAAACAAATAACACAGAGACTAACAAGGAAGTAAACACATTTATTAGAATGATGATTGCATTAATTACAATAAATATAGAATCTTCCGGCAGTTGCACAGCGGCATGCGCCGGCGCGGCGGCCGCGGCGGTGCGGCGGGTGCGGCAAGCGGCGCGGGCGTGCAACTGGTGGAAAATACGCTCTGGATGGATGGGCCAACACCATGGAATTAGCTATTAATGTTGCGAGGTTCGTTTAGTGCCTATGAAACAAACAAAACATCTTTGTTAGTTACACGTTGATATAGGGTGGAAAAATCATGATGTTTCATTAAAATACAACTTAAAACCTTGCTTTGAATAGCATAGGTGCAAATATGACTAAAGTACGATAACTCAACTATACGTACTTTACAGTAGTTTCGGTTTTCTGTTTTAAATGTAAAACAAAATACGAATCTCAAGTGACTTAGCATTTTTTATTTTTATAGAGAGTCATCGTATACATATATGGAGCGGATGAATAATACATATGTAGTTTTTAATGTAAACCAACCAAGTTGATTGTTGTATCGTTATAAAGGAAAATTTAAAAAAAGTTTACACTGTAATAAGGAATTGTTGCAAATTTTCTGTTAAGTAAATAAATAGTTCTGTAAACATTATAACGTATGGTCTACCCATAGTTGGCGAACGAATTTTGAACACAACAAATCCCAATGTTAAGTAAGGCATATATTACAAATAATCACAGTCACGTTTGTGCAGGAGTAGTGGGGTAGTCAGCCTACATTTTAATGCATTTTAATTTAATGAATACTTTTTATATGCAATTAATTTGTATAAGAAGTTCTAGCAGTAATATCAAATAGTCGCTTACTGCATTATAAACTGATGTCATTTTAGTGTGCAGTGTACGGTTTACCTAAGATAGTTTGGGTTGGAGGCTCCGTACGAGGCGCCCGGCAGCCCCCAGCCGCCGTTGGCACGAGCATCTGCACGAGCGTTGGCATTAGCTTTCGCGTCACCGCCCCCTGAAATTGTTAAGAATCGGTTAGTAGAGCAAATATTTGGCAAACAACAGAATCATTTTTATATTTTTATTAGTGATACTCCTAATGATAATGTCCTGGTTCGAAATGAAATGAAATCCCTACAGTGAAGTCTTGGAATAAGAAGCGGCAAGAAACTCCCAAGGAGTGTTCTTTTCCAACTCACAGTTACAGATAACACTTACTACTACTACTGACGTATTAAAATCGTGCCCAACCATTTTTAACATTAAAATATTTATCCAATTTATAATAATCTTCGGTTATAAAAATGCTTTAGACATGAGATTTAAATTTACAATATGGCATTTCTGTTAATTTACACGAAATTTTATAATGGATCTGAACACATCTACCCATAAAGGAGCACCAGTCACGCTGCGTCTGAACTTGGTTCAGTCAGTTTCGCCCTGTTCCTCGTGTTAACGTTGTGAACATCACACTTCTTAACAAAACGGTCTGAATATTTGTTAACATACAAAATATTATCTGATTTTATTGTGACGAAGTTCGAAGTTAATTATTATGAAATTAAAAAACTTTCCCTTGCTTAAAACCGTTTGTCACTAAATCAGTATTACGTACACTTAAAAATTTCAAAAACGCTAAAATTTATTTAGGTACTTTTTTAAAAAGTACATAAATTTTATGTTTTTGTATTGAAAAATGACGAACTTCCATAATGATAACTTTCAACCCCTTGAAACCTTGTTTTTGCGGAAATAGTAGTTTACATATATTCTTTTTAAACTTCAGGTCTAGGTCTATATAAATTTTAGGCTTGACTGCGTTAAATACGGACAGACGGGCACACATATAAAGTTACTTTTAGTTTAAAATATTAGTAAAGATTTCATATGGGTATTGTTTCTGTGAGAGGAAGGTGCTACACATGTTTATTTCATTAATTCCTTCCTTCCTTTGCTTCATTAATTGTGTTCGCGGAATGTTACAAACTAAACTAACGAAATTCTTAACTACCTGGTAGCCTAGATCTAATCCTGAGAAGCAAAAGACTCTTGGGTTCAATACTCTGCCAGACATTTAAGTGACAGATGTATATCTGATCGAGGTTTGAGAGTTATTTACTATGTGCCTATAATATGCGTTGTCTAAGTGTCCATGCTCCGAGCGACACACAATAATTATCATACTGTGTCTGTGTAAAAACAACAATGGTTTTAAACTATCGCAAAAACGCGTGCCGTAAAATTCAGATGTTTTTAGTATATTTAAGGTAAAAAGAAAACAATGAAGCAATCTATGCACATCTAATCTATAACAATAGGTAGGTATGTACATATATAGCTACGGCACGTTACTCCTCGCAGTATTAACTGTTACTTTTTATCTCGTTATTTTTTTATCTATGAACGGACCGAGACCCTCTCAGTGGCCGGCTTCACGGTTCATTTGAATCGGAAGCAATTTAGTCATTAGTTTTTGTGTGATCGTGATACATTTAGTGGCGACCGAGTGGGTACCGTTAGACGAACGGCGGTGAGCGCGGCGGCGACCCAGCCCGCGCTACACGGGCCGTTCTACTGTTACTGCTCCACAATGTGCTAATATGGGCCCCACTAGCATACCAACACGTGTTCCGTTTAAATCAAACAATGCAGCGACGCATTCACAATGCGCTCAGACGATGGGACCGACGGCCGCGAACTTAGTCAATTTTCAAACCTGTTTGAGTTCCTCGTGCCGCACTCGGCAAACAATGTTGTTAACGCACTTTTTTCAAATGTTCGTGCTAGTTCATCACGCCTCGAAAATATACGTCTAAATAAATTGGTTAGTTAAGTATAGTCAAAATATAATTTGACTTACAGGAAATAGCTCATTATGTACGTCAGAGTCTGCTGACAGGTTTTAGTTTAATAATTTTCAGACGACACTAGAATGACTGCGGACCTTATGAGGATCAATCGATATAAGCAAAGTATAATCTCATATCACATCAATCAAATAAATAAATATCTCAAGACAACTCTACTATTTAAAGATTATCAAAAGGAACAAGAGACTTCGAACCATAATATTCTTAACTTATGAACTAGTGCATTAGTGGCCTCAGTATGTTTTGAGGTCGATGTGGCTTTATATTTCATGCGTATACTGCTTCATAACAACCTCATTTTTTGAATTCAGTTCAATACTTTATTCGTACTGGGTAGCTGGGGATCTCTATGTTCATTAATCGACTTCTAATGAATTCTGATGATTTCTATGATGGTTTGTGTGATCTGCACAATTTTTCTGGTTAAATTAAAATGTACAGACAAGACTCGAAGAGTTTTATTTTACCATCTACGACTGTCGGTTGAATCGTGCTTAAACACTAATTTGTTGGATATTAAAAAAATATATAATTTCTGGACACAAATATGTATATGGTCTTCACTATAAATACTTACATCCTCCAGCTTGGGCGTCGGCATTAGCGTTGGCATTGGCGTTGGCGTCGCCGTAGCCGTACGGGTAGGGCGCCAGCGAGCGCCGCAGCCGCCGCAGCGGGACCGGGGCCGACGCGTGGCCGGCCGCGTCGATCGTGTAGTACGCGCGAGGCACGTAGAACTCACCTTCTGGAATGTTCAACACATCTTCACTGAGACGCTGTTCCATATTTTAGGAGTCTTTATTGTATTCCCGTTATGGAATACAAAGGGCGAACTTTAATCCTTAATGACTGTCTGCTAGCCAACACTGTGTGACGAAGAGAAATCCATATCAA
The DNA here is from genome assembly GCA_018249125.1 of Asbolis capucinus. NCBI lineage: Eukaryota > Metazoa > Arthropoda > Insecta > Lepidoptera > Hesperiidae > Asbolis > Asbolis capucinus. The sequence goes on from DWJZ01000003.1 coordinate 69,702, forward strand.
TGGGTGACGTTCGGCAGAGATATTATAAGAGTTTAATGGCACGTGTAAGTGACAACGCGAACGATAACTCTTTTAAATTTACATCGAAATATATTATATATTTGTTGAAATACATACATATATGTTAATATTCATGACTATGCCTACTTTTATTTAGAAAGTAAAAACAATTTTTTTGCATATAAAATATGTATATTGTGAGCAACCATATCTAGTTCAGTGTGTATCTATTTGGCCGAGCAAAACTCGGTGAACGGAGGCCGATGAAAGTATGAGCGCCCTCTCGCGAGACACAGATGACCCCATGGTGATGTTTCCATAGCAACAGACACTACACGCTGACCGTTCGCATCGTCATCGTGCTGTCGACTGCATTCAAATAACATCAAGTACTTCTGAAACTAAGGCGCAAAGCGGCACAGACGACCATACCAAAATTATAATATGATTAGTGTTTTGGTTCTATTTCTCACTAAAACCCCACAGAAATAGTTTCTCTTTTTGTACAGACTACAATCAGTTACAGAAGTTAATATAAAAAATCGATATCATCGTCTATACGTGTTTATGTACATTGCAACTACAAACATATGTACATATGTGATATTTCATCAAGCAATCATACAATTGAGCTAAACAAATAACGTAAACAGTCATAGTGAAGAGTTCAACGCGTCAGACGAACCGGCATTTTTAAATATTGTATGTATCACCTGCAAGTCCTGTGTGTAAGCCCTTCTATGTATGTACAGTTGGAACTTATGACTCTTTTGTTAATTCGTAAGGATGTCCCGTCCGTATGTCCTCGGACACTATCTCTTAAATAAATTGATAATTAAGCAGTCCATGAATGGAGACGAATATTAAGAGGCTGCACTACAAAAACTATTAGTTGTTCGTTTCGTATAAACGGGGCATGGTAGCTATGTATACATTAGCACAAACGTTAGTAAAACTTATTTAAAATACAAAACATTTATATAATTATGTATTTAAAGGTATATACATACATAATGTTGTTTATTAGTTGTCTGATCACCTTAGTACAAGTTAACGCTTGGTTTGGGTCCAGATGGCCGCGGGTAGTTGTCCAAACAATATAAAGGAGCGTCGCGTACAAACAATTGCTCTCAACGTACCTAATATTGTAAAGTTCCATGGATCCCTGTTCATGGATACAACTCCCAATGACTACACATTGTTTGTGCTGTAGCGTTTTTTAATAAGTTACTAATGTGTAATCATCGTTTTATACGTAAGAAGCTGTGCGTAGCGCAAGACTTCTGAGTAATAAAGAAATTGAAGGATGTTCCTGCGTTGTAGTGTGAGTCGGAAGATCGGCTGAGATCATCATTGGCGCGCTCAGCTGGTCGTGGCCGCGGAGAATCGAACATAATTGATTGCTAACACAATTCCCAATTAATGTACTTGAGTAAAGCTTAATCAGAATAGCTTTAGTATTTCTATGTAGATGCTTGTTAACTTATTATAAGTTAGTACTTGAATACAAGTTCATCTGATGGTACATATGTATTGAAACTAATTTCAATAAAATTATTCGTTAACTTAGCCCTTGAATTACTGTACTGCTTGTTTATACAGTTGAGTTTTATACGAGCGAGTCTTAGCTTAAACTGTTCAATACTGTTAAGTTATATTGAAAATTTGTTGTATTCAATGTGTGGTTACACGATTAGTACAGAAAAAAAATGTACTATGTATCCTAACAAGGACGATTTAAAATATCTGCATTATCTCAGCCCGTCGTGGCTCACTATTGAGCACGAGTCTCTTCTCTGAATGAGAAGGTCGAGGCCATGGTCCACCACGCTGGCCAGTGCGGATTGGCAGACTTCACATTTCTTTGAGTTTTGCAAACTCCCCGGCATATAGGTTTTATTTACGATGTCTTCCTTCACCTTTTATAGCGAGTGGCATTTAAATGCTTAAAACACACATAACTTCGGAGAGTCAGATCTACGCGCCCTGGCATTCGAACCCGGACCCCCGAATAAGAGGCCGAATTTTTAACCACTAGACTGTCACCGCTTCACCGCATTTGAAATACCAAGCGTTAAAATTATATTAATATTTAAGATTGAACTTCCTTTATTGTCACCGTCGATTTAAAGAAAAAAAATAATGGACATTACCAGTGTCATATGAGCATCCTGTAGACTATAGATGAAGTGATATCACACAAGCCTGAACAAGACGCCCACAATCATATTTCAGGCTCAGCGTAGTGATGCCACGGACCAGCAACAACTACTTAACCTTGTACTTTGATAAATGATTTTTGTTGAATACTTTTCAACTTTTGATTTTGTCAATGGAAACATAATGCGCCTCATAATTGAATGCACAATTGTTAAGGTTGACGGCCACTATTTTTTTAATTTATTTATATGTTGTGACTGCATACATATTACCTCTGCCAATGTCTTGGTAAGTGTAAGATGGCGGCGGATAAGTAGTAGGGGGAATGACACTACTTATATTAGAACTTTGATGTTTATAGTTTTTTTTATATTCCATCAATTAACTTATAATTCACACTAAACTGAAAGAGAGGTGCGAGCAGGATCGATCCAAAACACTCGGTTCAGAGGAACGTTCAAAATATTATGTTCTCACTGTTAAAAGACAGAGAACATTGTATACGCTGAATCTAAGAATCTTAATAGATTCTATAAATTTACGTTATCATTTTTGTTTATAAACTAATTTAAATAATAATTACTAACACTAGATTACTACCGTAGGTACACCAACCTGGATACATCGTTTTATTGCGTGTAGCAGCCACAAACCTACAGACCAGCAAACAAGCAAAACGCCTAAATTTCATTGATACGAAAAAAATTATAATAAATATATTATTCCAAATTCCGTAAATGTCGAAGCTTGAAGTAAAAATGTCTTTAAAGAAAGGTAGTGTAACTGTACCTAGTAGTAACTGTTTTAATATTATTTTACGATATCACTTATTACAATGTTAAAATAGTACTACTAGTAAATAGTTTATCTTCATTGCATTAGTTATATTTTGTTTCCCGGTAAAAATTAATTGCGTAACAAATTTTAAATCTCTATACCGACTAATACAATCGTAGTGTTTCTAATTGGAATTAAAGAAACTATCATGACACACTACGTAGGAGAATGTTCCGCAATACAAAAAATCTTAAAAAATAGCGTGTTATTACACACAGGTCTTCCCAGTGAGGCTGAGTCATATTCCGTGTTACATTAAACTGTTGGATTAAAGTTATCATAAAAAGCGAATCATCGTATGTATAAACTACAACGGAGTCTGTATCCAATCGGGAATTACTAGAATGACAAGTTAAAAGGATGGCAGAAGTCGGCGAGTCACTTGAGGAGTAGCAAAAACCGGGGGGCACTAACCTGCCAGAACACCGGCCACCACGCCGGTCAGGAGGAGGAGTGCGAGGCTCTGCATCGTAACGTCGGCGCTACACTGATGCTGGGACTAAACTGGTCCCGAGTACCGACCTGCAGCTCTTATATATCGTTCTGTATGCTAGCTCAGAGCGCCGTGTAACCACGCACATCTTCGTGCGCGCCAAAACTAACGGTTTCGATACAAAAACTTGCATTCAATTTTTATACATTAAGCATCAAAATACGAGATGATAATAAAACTATTGCTAGAAAAAGATAAACTCTATAGTACAAAGTGGAATGCTTGATTAGATACACTGTATTAAATATATGTATATTGTACGAAATTTTAGACTCGGATGCTGTAAAACTGGTGTCACATTCATTTCAATCATTGGCTAATATAGGTGTAAAAAATAAAAAAATCTATCGAAATGAACAGAAATATATGAAAACGTATCTTCCATGCTACGTTACGTTATTTTAAAGATAAGTCTGATTGTAAACGAGTTCGATTTACAGCAACAGTAAGCAGTAAGTATGCTCTGTAACTACGACTAACAATAATAAGTCAAGGGAAGTTTCTTGCCGCTATGTCTTTCAGGATCACTTGCCATGTACATATATGGCATATGTTCGAAAAATATCACGCGAATAGAAAAAAAAATTGTTTATTCATTTATTTTTATGAAGTCTGTATGGATATAAGTAAAACAACATTAAGTGTTTATTAAAACAGATCGATAAACTATCACATGTAAAGGTCTGTACTAACACCTTTAGACCAAAACAAAACGTGGTTACGATGGCTCTGGCTGAAAATAAAAAAAAAGTGAATTATAGAGAGCCGTGCGACTGGGACTGAGGAAATATTGAACGTTATTACTCCATCCATTATACAACAGGGTAGACAACTTTGGAAGTAGGGTGGTCTGGTGGGATTATAACTTGGTAAGAAATTAGATATCGACTATTACTTACTAATCATTGTGTCATTCTCATGTCCGTATCTTAAAATAGGTATATCAAAAGAAATTAATATTTGAAGTATACACAACGCATCTACAATATAAATAATACATCTACAATCTCAGATAAACGATATTAATTAAGAAAAATGTACAATCTTAGATAAACGATATAAATTAAGAAAAATGTACAATCTTAGATAAACGATATAAATAAAGAAAAATGTACAATCTTAGATAAACGATATTAATAAATAAAGACTTCGCACACATAATGTATATTCGTCCTTCCTGCACTAGTTGGAAATCAAATCCGGGACCCTCTTCGTGGGTATTTGGTATTTCGCTTTCTTTAATTACCTTCCCTTACTCAAAAAACTAAGAAACATGTATTTCATTAATATAAATAACGATTTTTTTTACAAATTTCAAGCAAATCGGTTGCATCAGTTCTACCCCTAGCCCAAGGAAACCCCGGAATCATTCGGGATAAAAAGTATCTTAAATGTTAATCTTTTATATAAGTTATAGCTCTGCCAATATTCATTGAAATCAGTCCACGGGTTTTCGTGCTTTATTACTATATCAGAGTGCATTAAATATTTTGAAAAAATATTTATTTATTTATTAGATCACTTACATACTATACACCAGACAACATCATTATTAAAATTTCACTATATATGTATATATAAATCTAAGCGTTAGTTATAAGGCAACAAAACAATCATATTCTATATTTACTACTATTCTGTTAAATTACATTTACAAAATTACATTACATATCGTTAATAATTACTAAAAAGAACTATAATTTAAATTAATTAAATTGAAAAAATTTACAGAAAAAAATCACTTTGAGATTTATTATAGTGTAGATATCCTTTTTTGTCTTTGCCACTACCCCTTCTTCGAATAATTTCCTATTTTTTTCTTCTGATGGGTTTTCTGGAAAAAGCCGCTTTGTAGCGATAAGCCCGCCTGTTGCTTTGTACTTGTTGTATGTGATATATGATCCAACAAAGCGGTGTTTATTTTACTATTTAGTTAGTCGAAAATAAATGAGGAGTAATGAGAATAGTTGAGATAAGTGTTTCATTGGTACTAACCTATTTGTCTGTATTCTAGGAAACCTATAACATAAAAACAATAAAATATAGATATTACTTAAGGTTAATTGAGTAATGTGTGAATGAGATGCGACTATTTTAATTAAAAATGTAATTTATCTAGCACTGCACAATGCCTTGTTAAAATAATAGGTGTAGTCATGATTTTAGTGTTTAACTGTTTATTGTTAGCGACATGTTGCTAACTTTATTACCAAGAGATTTTCCAATAACAAACTTCAATATCCGGCAGATGGCTACAATACACAAAACTTAGGTGTAACTTACCTACTTATCCATGATCAGACAAATTTGTATTAATATTTTAATTATTATTATAAATTGGTATTTTCTTTTATATCGACGAGACGCGTCAACAAGAAAAACTTTGTAAATGCTATCCTAACGATTATGGAAATATATTATTTTTGTAGGCAGTTCTGTATTCCTATATCTATTGCTTACCTACTATTGGTAAAAGCGATATGAAGAGGTGGAGGAATTAAGTATTTTAGGTAGTCGGTATTTGATAAAATAAACTAGGTATATTCGCCAGATTTAAGTAGATGGCTACTGTTATCGCCCGGCAGTAGTATATATGACCAACAAACTGCATAAGCTTAAAATTAATGATTAACTTTTTAAATCAACTAACAATTAATTTATGTAAATTCTACCAGTCTTGTACTTATCTGCCCACCGAGATATAAGTTAACCTGATAAGTGATTGCTTAAAAGCATCCATCATCGCCACCATCGCTGGGTGACATCTGGCGCTAATCCGCTCGTCCGCACAACTTAACCCAGGGACGCTTCATTGAAGGGACTGTTGTGATAAATTCTAAACTTGGCCTGAAGTTGTTTAAGGAATGTATGTGGTTGTTCATTTAATTACTTCGTTAGTAAATAATAGACGATCAACGGACTAATCAACAACGGGCGCAGTCGGTCAACCGTCGTTGGTAAAAATTACTTCCGTCCATTATACTGATAATGGTAAAACATTATTTAGAAACTTAGTAAATCTTGACAATTACAACAATGACCCAAGGTTTATTATATATTATTTATGTAAAAGAAGTGAGAACATATAGGAAACTTATATTAAGTGGCTAACCGCAGTAAATAGGTTCATATGTGCTTACAAATTAACACCGTCCTATAATTATAATAAGCCGGGACTAGCAGGTGTTGCAAACTGCGTACAGAAGTCAGCTGCCGGTGGCGGGGCTTCGCGGAAGGATCATTATCTTTCTTGCAATCACCCTCCGGCTTCATTCACCCGCCAAACGATTCGTTGTGTCGCGGCTAAGGGCTTGAGAGCCAGTTCTCCTCTTTTTCTCCCCGTCCTTCATTCATCCTCCTCCCCATTCTTGTTCTGTCTCGCGTCCTGAAGTGGTGTGTCTGTGGACAGTAGTTGTCGTTATTGATCACAATTTCTTCAGCAATGTACCGCTTCCCTTTTTTTTATATAAGTTAATGCTTGACATCGCTCTCAGCTGATGGAAAGTGGTGATGATGTCTGAGATGTTGGACACACTAACTTAGTAAATGCCTATTCACTCTTCTCTTGAAGACTCCCACATCTTACCTAGGTGGGAACACTGTCGCAGGCAAATTATTCCATTCCCTTGCGGTACGTATAATAAAAGACGAAGAATTTTGTTATAGAAAAATTGGGCATCTTAAAATGGACCTGGCTTCAATTGATGGCCCACTACTGGGCACGTATCTCTCCTCATACTGAGGAGGCCGAGATAATGAATTTTATGAGCGCACATAAGCGAGGAATATAGTATGACGAATTTTTTTTTAATATAAATGTGACGCAATCTATCTATAGCACTTACATCATACTTATTTATTTCAAACGTTTTTTTTTCAGATATCAAGACGCTTATTCATTTATTACCTACTGCCCTTCACTTCTGCAAAGCAAAGGGCAATACATGTCTTATAGAGTTTTTTTTTGTGAACCGTTTTTTTCTATCACCGTGGCCTTTCGAAATTGTATTTCCTTTCTTATAGCGCGTGAAGCCGGGGGTAAAGTTGCCAGATGGCCGGAATATTCGGAATTGTCTCGGAAATTTGTGTGTCCCTTATCCAGCAATTTCACTTTACTGTCCGTGAATTTACAAATTCTTGTTGTTTTCACAAAGATAGGATAACGAAACACGGTTACTACAGCTGCCAATGTTGAAATGATGAACCAGAAATGATAATTCTACTCATGATTATTGTAACAACACTCTAACGGGTACTCACTATATGTTTTTTGCGCCAATATATTAGTAACAAATTACATATTATTTACAGTAATATAATAAAATATATATTATGATTGTTTGCGTCGAATTGGCTCAAAAAGTACCAAACCGATTAAAAAAAACCCTTTCGCCAATTTGTACTAAGGAATCTTAGAAATAACGTATGCTATATATTATCCCGGAAAATAATTAGGAATATTCCTGGTAAACGAATTTGTAAAAAAAAGTCGATAAAAGCGTTTTTTGGAAATGCTGCTTCACGGAAAAAGAACTTAAAATTTTCTACATAAAATTTTTATTTTCGCCACAATACACAAATAAATATAATTTGACTTTGATTTTATTCATTTTTGACCACGCGGGCAACGCCGCGGATAGTTTATAGAAATGTCTATAAAACATTGAATGGTGGAAAAATGCGGTATGATTGTCATGAATAAATACTAGGCCGAAAAATCGTTTTTGATACAAAAAAAAGATCAACTAATTAAAACAGAAACATTATAGAGAATGACAAGAGATGCATATAATTTTGTTCAATATCCGTGTGTTAATCGTAAAATTATAAAAATTGTCACTTCAGCTAATTAGACAGATTCTGTTAGCCATTTTATCAGATCTTTTTTTTGGTCTGGCCTGAAAAGCATTTGGATTTTTTAAATTAATGTTTTAACTGTAGATAACAATCCCTTGCATTATCTACAATAGGTGCCTATTAGCAGCTTATTAATTTTATATATAATTTCCAAACTTAACACAAGTATGTGACAAAAGTATGAAAATTTTCAACACGTGTTTAACACAGGCGTCCCAAGTTATCAAGGTTCATCAGGTACGAGTTACATTTTTGAAAGGTTAATACGGGTTAATGTATTTTGGTATCGTTATGTAATGTGATAAAATATTGTGATTGTGTATTGTAAATATAACAATGTATATTGTGACGATGTTTCTAGATTACAGATGTTACGTAAAAGTAAATTTGTGATGTTTATAGTTCTTTCTTGTAGCGTATTTTGATATTTCATGTTAAAAAATGTTTCTATGTGTACTTATGTACGCACGTAAGAAGTCATACTTTTTTGGCGTAACAAGATTTTTGATAATGGTGTGTGAACGTATCTCAGAAACTAAATTGTTAACTATTTAACTTCAGGCTGTCGGTTTTTTTCCTAACGCGCTAAAAGAAGTATAATTTTAAAAAGCCGATATATTTAAGCATCAACACCTACTAAGTGAACCATTCACGCCCTCGTAAATACTTTAAAGCCGAGTAAATTACTAAAAAAAACCTTTTAAATCTCTGGACATGTCTATTTTATGTATTGCGCTCTCCTATAAAATTTAGTTTTGAACCCTAAATAGATATTGAAGTGGGACACCCGTATTGTCCTTGAGTGAAACTGATCACTTTCAATGCGGTGGCTCGTTTGCTCGTTTAATTTAACTTAAATAACCCTTACATCTCCAACAATATGTGGTGAGTATCGTGGCGCGGCGCACAGCAGCACCAGGGGTACCAGCAGAAGACGCACACCGCTCGCCATCAGCAGCTGACTGCGGCTCCACTCGTAAGGCAAAGCTCCTGCTATCTGATGATACAAATGTACTTCATAAATTCCATGAAAATCTAAGCAAAAACATTACTTCTCAATACTGACTTATGAAGTTTTAATGTGATATATTCTGTACATGCTACAACTGAGTCTAATAAAACTTTGCATACTAACTACTACGCCTATTTACTACATTTATGTATTTCAGTGCATGTCCTTAATTATTGTATAACGAAGCGCTTAACGTAAAATACTGAATTTGCTCAAATTACATATGTACTCGTGCATAGAGCCATCGACATGTTATAGACTGGCTAACAAAAGTAGTACAAGTATGAATCTTACTTTTTTTTATTAATTGCTTCTTTATTGCCCATACAACGGTATAAATGGCGATCTTTTTGCTGAAAGTATTATCTGCCAGCTAACCTCTTAAGACCAGATATCCACCACAAACAGTTTCATAAATTCATTCATCATAAGAAATGTAGCGTAACGTTACGAAAATGTTTATGAAAATTTAATTATTCTTATTAGTATTTTCACATTATTGTATTCTTAGAAATAAGACCAGAAGTTATTTAAAAAAAAAAGAATTTATTACAATCCTAAAGATAGCGATTTAATTTTATACAAAATTTAATTTTGTTCGAAAATAATAAACAAAACAAAATGATCTAACACAA